>JBCNJP010000010.1:110594532-110643532 GCA_039602395.1 Deinandra increscens subsp. villosa
TCTCATTTTACCAATTACGTAAGTTTAAAGACATCAATTGGTAAAGGCTAACTAGCTAACTAACCTCACCAATAAGTTATAAACAGTTGAAGTATCAACATTTCCACTTAACCCTTCTACTTTCAATAATTACACTATTAGCCCCTAGTAGTCTCAATTATTGTTTCCTAGAACCTTCTCGGAGCTTTTGACGAGCATGTGTGGTAGAATAATCTTGACATAACACCGATCGAAGACTTAATCGCTATTCGCTAGTAGCATGCCAGCTACAGGGATATATTATATAAAGATCTTTTTTCCTTATATAATTTTATAAAATAAATAAAAATAAAAGTAAAAGATAAAATACATGTATCCCATAAATTCTCCGAGCAATTGTGCGCTGTCTGCTCGCATCTTTAAACTCACACAACCTTCCCCAAAATATTTGTTGATTTTTGTGTATCATTTTTCATTTTTTCATTCAAATTTCAACACAAGAAGGAAGAAATCTTGATTCTTTGTATTCTTTCAACAATTCAAGATTTGATTTTTTCAAATCTCTATATTTCGATTCGTCTTTTACTACACCAAGATACAAGTTTATCAGATCTGCCCCCCCTTCAGTTTAATCAGGTTCGATTTCTTTTCTTGAAAAGAATCTTTTTTGATCTGGGTTAGTTCTAATTTTCTTGAATGATCAAAATCTTGTTAGGTTCTGTAAAGTTTCTGATTTAAGTTTGTTCACATCTTCTGTTATGTGTTAGCTAAGAATCTAAGATGGGAATGTGATAAATTAGGGTTTTGATTTTCCCCTTGTTTAAAGATTCAATCTTGTTGATCTGCAGTTGTGGATTATGTACATGTTTTAAGTTATGTAATTGGTGCATTTAATGGGTGTTAATCTTTTTTGCATTTCAATTCGGTTTTGGTATTGAAATTACGAAACAGCTTAGGGTATATGTTGATCTTTAAACAGCTTAGGGTATATGTTGATCAAAAAGGGTCTTTGAATTTGTCTTTTGAAAATGATTATCAGATTGTCGAGTGACGATAATTAGAAGTTAGTGTTTGAATTAACCTACTTCTGCTTATAATTATTTGATTAAAGGGTTGTTTGGCGTTGTGTTTTGGAAGTGATTCTCTATAATAGTGTTTACATGTCTTCAATAACCGGTTTCTAGTGTTTGGGATCAAATAATTAGTGTTCGTGTAGGTGAAATTATATTGTTTATCTTCGATCTTCGACTACACCAAAATTACCGTAATACCCCCACTCAAATGTTGTTGATGCTTTATATTTATAGTTTTATACTAATCCACCTTATCAACGCCATTATTTCACACATATTTGTCCTCTACATTTTTAGTTTATTAGAAATGCCCACCATTTAACACCATCAGAAGTGCAATTCCCTTCTTAGTGAAAATATATAATTGTATATATATATGTGTGTGTGTGTGTGTGTGTGTTGTGTTACAACCAGGTTCACTAAAATCATTTCACTAAAATCATCACTGGTTTTCTGTTCCCAGGTGAACCTGAATAATCTTAGAAGGTGTGCCTCAGTGTGAGGGCACTACGTGAAAATGAAGAAGGCGTTCAGGGACATGTAAGTAATAATATTATTATTTTTCACTTCAACTGTTATAACCTCATATGATTATGCTTAATTATGTTTTAATTTGTTTTTATTTATTTGGTGCAGTAAGAGAGGAGTTAATAAGAAAGTTCTTAAAGTTCCATCTATAGAACAGAAGGTGGTTGGCCTTTTATGTCTTTTAAATTACAGGTCAAAACTAATTCTCTTTAGATTGATTGTTTAGTTTTCAATCTTATGTTTTGCAGGTTCTTGATGCTACAAGCAACGAGTCATGGGGTCCACATGGAGGGCACCTTGCTGATATTGCACAGGCTTCAAAAAACTAGTATGACACTTGTTTTTCCTTTGAAAATGAAGAATTAAATGATTATTTTAACGCCAAAATGAAATTAATTTTATGTCTTAATGTTCAGCCATGAATACCAAATGATCATGTCAATTGTGTGGAAGCGTCTCAGTGATACCGGGAAGAACTGGCGCCATGTGTTCAAGGTTTGCACTTTCCATGTGTTCATACGTTTTACCGCCATACCCCTTTTCTCTAAATACTCCAAACATCTCACATATTTTTGTTAAGGGTAGTTTTGTCATTAAAAACTACATTTGAGAGGAAAATTCGAAGAGAGAGTTAGCCAAAACTTACACCAGATTAAAAGATTATAAGAACATGGACAGTTTTTGGTTGTTATCGTTTTCTTTCCAAGCTTTCACTCTTACAGATTTTCAAGATTCATGCTATTTGGTAGTTTTTCATACCAGTTGTTTGGTAGAAAATTCTGAATAAGGGATTTTGGTTTATACCCCATCTAAATTTTCAAGATTACGCTTTTGGGTAGTTTTTTTTATACCCCATTATTCAGTAAAAAGTTCAAATTAAGAGATTTTGGTTCTATCCAAATTAATGCTTTACTTTCACACTTGCATGTTCTCAAGATTTATCCTTTCGGGTAGTTTTTCATACCCAATGCCGAGTAAAAGATTCTAACCAATAAACTTTCACTTATGCACCAGGCTTTGACTGTTCTTGAATATTTGGTAGCAAACGGGACCGAACGTATCATTGAAGATATTAGAGAACACGCATACCAAATATCGGTATTCTTTTTTCTTTGGAACTTTATTTCCCATTTTTTTTTTAAATTTTATCTGAAGGTTACAGTTTTTTTTTTAGGCATTGGCATCTTTTCAATATATTGATTCTACCGGGAGGGATCAAGGAAGCAATGTAAGGAAAAAATCTCAAACTCTTGTTGCTCTTGTGAATGATAAAGACAAAATTCAAGAAGCAAGAGAGAAGGCTGCTGCAAGCAGGGAGAGGTGAGATTTCTAAAGACTTTTCCTTTTGTATCGATGCATAATTATAGGTGTGGTAATTTTGGCACCTTTGCTAATAAAAGGATCCATTCTGGTTATGTTTCATCTATAACGGGTAAATAAAAGTTAGTTCAAAAGGAGAGTGATCCGAAGTTGTTCAATTTGTTTTAATGGATTAACATATTTAATATTTCAAAATAGGTTCCGCAATACACCCGGAGGTCCTGGAGATGACCGATATGAAGGACAATATGGAAGTAGAGAGGAAGATCGTAATGGTTATGGCAGAGAACGTGATTGGAATAACAGGGATTCATATGGACGTGATAGCGAAGACCACTATGGGCAAGATGGTTATGGTGATAATGAATATCGTGGAAAAAGTCAAAGTATTGATGGTGATTATGGGACAAAAAGTCAAAGCTCTGATAGAGATGATGGCCATCATTCTTCTAGGTATTTAACTCATTTCTTCTCAACCAGCTTTTAGTTTTTGAATCATTACTGGTCGCACATTCAACCCGTTTGCAATTTGCATATATGCCACTTATTAAACGGGTGAATTTGGTTTTGTGTGTTTTATCTCTCAAATGGGTCAGATGGTTTATTTGACATCTAAAATAGTAATTCATATTTATTTTTATTTGCAGAGGAAGCAATGCTAGAGTTGAAGATGGTTCTCCTGATGGAAGGTAATAACATGGTTTTTAGTTTGTTTTTTTCTATTTTTTATATACGATATTTCACAAAATATAATAAATCCTAGCAACAGATGTGGATCTAGAAATTGCTAGAACCACATGGATTTTGTGCTCGTTATTTTATTAATTTCTTTAACAAACGGATTATTTACATTTTTTGATGTTGGGACAGCCGACTTGAACCGAAATTATCTGGGCAAAATCTTGGGGCACCCCCGAGTTACGAAGATGCTGCAAATGAGGCTGAAGCACCACCTCCAACCGCTAATCATCAAGAAACTGTGCTTTCTAGCAACTCTGCACCTCCTCCACCTCCGGCCGCCTCTATACCACCTCCCTCTGCCACCACTCCTTCAGTAATCAAGGAAACTGAAGAGTTTGACTTGTTTGACCCCCGTGGTGCACCCCCAGGTAAAACGGCTATTTGTTTATCTATACATATGTAAATTAAATATTATAGTTGTTGAATATATACTTAATAAAAGTTTGGTGTGGATGTAGCTGCCCAGTCAGCATCGAGTAGTGCTGAGGTGGACCTGTTTGGTTCTCTATCAGACTCTTTCTCTTCAAATGTATTGGCTCTTGTGCCATCTGAACCACTTTCTACGACTAGCCCGAATCCTAATCAGACCTTTGTGGCTGCACCACCAACCAGTCAGGTGCGTCTTTGAAACTCGCCACATATGTGCTCACGCCACACACACCATTTTATGCTCATATTGTACTTTTTGTGCAGCAATTTGATGATCCATTTGGTGATGGTCCTTTTAGAGCCGTTCCATCTACCGATGCATTCTCGGCACAACACTCAACAACACCCTTCGGTGAACCACTCGAGACAGGTTCTCAAACGGCAGCGAATGACATGGGATTTGGTGACGGGTTTGACCAAACCATTGACATTCTAGCAGGCATACTTCCTCCAACTGGACCACCGGCTCCACCTGCCCAGACTGTTGCTCAACCACAACCTGATCAATTTTCGGCACAGATGAGTTTTCCTTCTCAAACCAGTCAACCTAACCAGACCTCGTTTCCCTCGAGTTTTCCTGGTCAGTTTGGTCAGCATATGCCCCAGTCTAGTAGCTATCCAGGTCAATCTATGCCACCACCGGCTTTTCCAGTTCAAGGTGGCTTCCACCATTCTATTCCACCGCCGAGTTTTCCGGCTCAGTCTGTGCTTCCGCCTGGTTTCCCTGCACAGGGAAGTCAATCTATGCCGCCATCCAGTTTTCTGGCGGCTCCAGGTGGTCAATCTGAGTTGCCGGCTGGTTTTCCAGCTCAGAGCGGTCAATCTATGTTTCCGCCCAGTTTCCCAGTGGCCCAGCATGGCCAATCTGAGTTGTCGTCTGGTTTCCCGTCTCAGGGCAGTCAATCTATGTTGCCGCCCGGTTTGCCAGTGTCTCAGGGTGGACAATCTGAGTTGCCATCTGGTTTTCCAACTACCCAGGGTGACCAATCTGAGTTGCTGTCTGGTTTCCTGGCTACGAGCAGTCAATCTGTGTTGCCGCCACCTAGTTTCACGTCTCAGGGCAGTCAATCTGGGTTGTCATCCGGTTTCCCAGTGACTCAGGGTGACCAATCTGAGTTGCCATCTAGCTTCCCGGCGGGTCAAAGTGGTCAATCTGTGTTGCCTCCTAGCTTCCCGACGGGTCAAAGTGGTCAATCTGTGTTGCCGCCTAGCTTCCCGACGGGTCAAAGTGGTCAATCTATGATGCCACATGGTTTCACAGGCAATCAAACTGCATCGTTTGGTGGTACTTCTTCTCAGTCAAGTACCTTCTCACAGGCCGGGTTCTCCAGTTCCAATGGTCAAACAGGTCAACCTAATAACAACCTTTACGGCGGGTTCCAGCCTCAGGGACAAACTACCTCTGCCCCGACACCAGGCAATCAAAACTCATCGCTTGGTGGTATTTCTTCTCGGCCAGGTACCGTCTCCCAGCCAGGGTTCTCCAGTTCCAATGGTCAAACAGGTCAACCCAATAACAACCATTACGGCGGGTTCCAGCCTCAGGGTCAACCTAATAACAACCATTATGGCGGTTTCCAGCCTCAGAGTCAACCTAATAACAATCATTACGGCGGTTTCCAGCCTCAGGGTCAACCGTCACATTTACAGTCAAATACTTCCATGGGCACCCAACCACCTTCTGTCACTGCTTCAACAGGTGCACTTGCGATAGTACCTCAACAACCCGCAACAGAAAAGTTCGAGACCAAATCCACTGTTTGGAATGATACACTGACCCGCGGGCTCGTTAATTTGAACATTTCTGGATGTGAGTTATTTCATTTTCTGGTTAGACAGTTAAACAGGTTTGGGTTTAAGTTAAACAGGTTTCGTGTCTTAAACACGACACGTTTATGACACGATAAAAATCGTGTCTAAACAGGTGTCACCTCGTCTAACCTGTTTATGACACCCGTTTATAATTTTGATAATTTTTTAAAATAATTAAATACATATTAAAAGTTAAAATCCTTTTATAGTTTGAGATTTCCACCTTTATCTTTTGATTTTCCCCACTATACCAACTTTAACAGCTTAAATTCTTCAAATTCGTCAACTCTTTCCGTTTTATATTCGTTAATTTATTTTTGGTTTCCATTCTCAGAATATTAATCGTGACTAAACAGGTCGTGTCGTGTAACACATTTATAAACAGGTCCGTGTTCGTGTTTGAAGAAAATGACACGATTAGTTAATCGTGTCGTGTTCGTGTTTAGTACCCGTGTTAATCGTGTCGTGTCTGACCTGTCTGACACGTTTAGACCTGTTTTGCCAGCTCTAGTTTCTTATATCATATCTTTTTACTCTTTTTACACATATATGACGCGATTTTCCATTGTGCAGCCAAAACAAACCCGCTATCTGATATTGGAATCGATTTTGAGGCGATAAACCGTAAAGAAAAGAGAATGGAAAAACCAAGCAAAACCCCAGTGACTTCAAATGTAGCCATGGGTAAGGCCATGGGTTCGGGTTCCGGAATCGGACGTGCTGGTGCGGGCGGTCTAAGATCCGCACCCAACCCCATGGCGGGTCCAGGAATGGGAATGGGTGCATGGGCCAGGGTATGGAGGTGGTTATGGAGGTTTGAGACCGCCCATGGGGATGAACAATATGCCGCAAAATATGGGTTTCGGAATGAACAACGGGCAAGGGCAAGGGCATCAGATGCAACCGCCACCTGCTAACGGATTTATGCCGCCGCCTGGAAGTTATAATCCGATGATGGGTGGAGGTGGTGGTGGTGGTTATGGTCAGCAACCTTATGGTGGGTACTGATAGAACTGCAGCCAGCCATAAGCATAGTTATTGTGATATAAAAAAGTATTCTTTTTTCCTGGTGATTTTGTAATTCTTTTTGGTTGAGTATAGATTTCTGTATAACCAATATCATGTTCCTTAATTTTTATATATTCAAAACATTTTTGTCTCTTGTTGGTTTTTGAAGCATGTAATGACTAGTTACAAGCAATAAACATTAGCATTTGAATCAATTGATTTTCACATAATATTATCACATTTTTTTGTTAATATATTATATATGAAAAAATTGTAACAAACCCTTTAACTTGGCGATCACTAAGGATCCATCGATATCACATGTTTAATTTAACATATTATAAATAAAACTTATATTCCAAAATAAAAGTTTACATCAAAATATAAGATAGACGAGCAACAAGCTACGCTGCTAGATCTTTTTTATAGCAAAATTAAGTCTTTAAAAAACTACATTTATAGATCTTCTGTCATAAGATTATAATACATGGGCAGTTGAACTCTACTAAGTAGCTTTACGACATCAGGAGCAAGAAAGTACAAAAGTATAAAAAGCAAATGGTAGAAACACATGTTGATTTTCAAAGCATGCTTTCTCGTGTTTGTTCACTTTGCCTAATGCAGCTTTAAAAACAGCCGACCCACTATTAAAGAAACCAACAAAATAATTGATAAATGTATAAATTAATGTGTTATTAATTAAAAATGTACGTTTTACGTTAAAATGGGCATGACATGGAAAACGAGATGAAAAACAGGCTTAAAAAATGAAGAAAATAAAATATGAACAAAAGTCCAAAAACTGGTCCAAATCATGCGGGCCATCACATGGGCTTACCCAATAGCCCGAGTCATCACTAGAAGTAAGAAGTCCAGACCAACCATCGAGATCCAAGCTTGGTTGCTAGGTCGTTACCGGGATCACCATTGCTGCCGCTCTTGGCCATCGAAAAATCGAGACCGCGACCAGGGGAGTCATAAGGAACGATCAACCAACCATCAGCAACTCTATGCCAACCATTGAGGAACACAGATTGCGATCTGCATGTTACCAAGTAAACCAAGCCACACAGCTTGGTCGCTCATCGTGTTATGGTTTGAATTTGTATTTAATTGATTGACGCTTACTTATAACATAGTTTGTGTTAAAATGTTGTGTTTGATTTATAGTTAATGAGTATGAATTTCCTATTGAACTTTGAGCCAAGTCTAATATTTTGGAAACCCTAGTCGTTAAATCGCAACCCAACTACTCTTAGGTTTTCTATTGTATAGCCAAGGAACATAACTTGTGACGTACACATGACACTAAAATGGTTCACGATTATTAGATCCATTCTTGTTCAATTAGAGGTACACCCTTAGGGTTTGTGTGTGAGAACATAACGCCCTTTGCTAGTAGCCACCCTTAGCATTGTTTGGTAGCTAGCATTCACCAGTAATAGGGTATGCTTCCAGTTAGCTGTGTTTAGGGACTCATAGGTAAACTATCCAATCAAACACAATAGCTTCACAAATCTAGGACCATATAGGACTATCTATCTTCGATACTTTCCGATCAGTTGTGAGTAAGGCCATCACTAACTAGGGATCTCGACCTTGTCTATGCTTCAGTACCATGGAATAGTTGTAACCCTTCGAGCGTGTCTATAACCCTAATTATGAGACTACCCATACGGTTAAAATACTTTGTCTTAGGTACCTCATCCAGATTAGCGAATAATCATAAGTGAGTGAGTTATGAGTTCATACCATACAAGAGGAGTCAAGCCTAGGTGATAACCTCTCATCATTGATTTCTCTCGAAGTTGTTTAATTGCTTTTATTCACGTTCATTTAATTCTTAAACTATTTTCCAAAAATAAAACAAACTACTAAACTGTTAATAACAACTGTTTTTTTTTTTCACCGGTCAGTGTTCTAGGATCAATACTCGTAACTTATCAATATTGTACTACACCAACAATATGTAAACTTTTGGTGGGAATCATATTATAAATTTAAAACTTGATGGAGTTAAACACAATTGTATATACACATTCACACGCATCAACAATTAGCAAAGCCTTCTATAATTTTTAACCTATTATTATTATAAGTTTATAACCCGAGCCCATTTTCACCGCAAACATCTTGACCTGACCCATGCCCCACCAAGAAAAATTCATGTATTGGCCTCTGACTCCATAATTTTAGACGGTGAAGACTTGTGAGTCTTTGAATAAACCAACTTTTCTATCCGTTAATTATTTTCAATGAAAGTTGAAAGAAATTGTTGGAAACGTATTAATTGAATTTGGAAAAGGGCATGATGAAAAAATATCTAATAAATACAAATTAACAAGACTTTAAAGTTGCAAGTCTTTTGATGTGTAATTTAGGACAAAAAATTAACATATTCCACACCGGATACAATTTTTTAACATATTATATCGACATGAAATTTAACTTGTTCTAAAATCAACGCGTATTAGGTTAACTATAGACATCCAGTTTAAGGTAGTCTACTTCAAATTAGAGTTCATATAAAGGTGTACATATATATTATTGATGCACTAAAGCACTAACAGAATTAGAAACATATTTAAGGAGTTTCACAATTTCTTAAGGGGTATATACGTATATATAAAATAAAAATTTTAAAAAATTTCCACTACACGTATAAAATTGAGGGGGTGCACGATCACCCCCGGGCCCTTCATAGTCTCGTCCATGCATTAAAGGTTAAAGAAAATATCTACACAAATTTATACAAAATGATGAGAAAAAATATAAAGGTTAATCTCAAACGGCTCATGGTGATGCGAGGGTGCACTAAGCGGGTTATGGTGTGGATCCGTAGGATCACCATTTGTGTCGATCTCCTACTAAAAAGACAAGGTCCACTCTTTTTTCCAGTAAATTTCCGCAACTCTTAGTCTAACAGCACCAAACACTCACTTCGAAGATCGATGTCTCATCATCTTAGTTCTGTTTCTAGACGTGGTTTACGATCAAAGTTGATAAAAAAAATTCTCTCAACTTGATAAAAAAATCATTTTTCACCTATTTAATCCAATCTTTTCAGCAGGAAAAAAAAATATAATAAATACAAGTTGCGAAGACTTACGAGTCTTTGGATATGTAACTTGTAATTTTGGAAAAAAAAAAAAAAAAACCTTATTGCACATCCACACAACTTTTAAACACATGTCGACATGAAAGTTAATTTCTTGGAAAATCATCGCATATTAGGTTAACTATAGACGTCCAATTGAGGTTGCCCACTTCTAGCTTTGAGTTGTGTATATATATTGATGTATCAAAGGCTCAAGAATATATCCACACAAGTTTATACAAAATGATGAGAAAAAGCATGTGTCATAAACATTTTATGCGTCTTGTTTTCCTCTTCATTTCTTCACTAATTGTGTTGGCATGGTTTAAGACTACAACTGCCACTTCCTTACACCACCACACTAGTAACTATAAGTGCATCGATAAGGAGAGACATGCACTTCTTCATTTCAAATCATACGT
This sequence comes from Deinandra increscens subsp. villosa, assembly GCA_039602395.1. Classification (NCBI taxonomy): domain Eukaryota; kingdom Viridiplantae; phylum Streptophyta; class Magnoliopsida; order Asterales; family Asteraceae; genus Deinandra; species Deinandra increscens. The sequence continues at coordinate 110,604,942 of JBCNJP010000010.1, forward strand.
TCATCATGACCCTGGAGAACTTCTCTCCACATGGACAAATGATGAAGAAGCAATCGACGATTGTTGTGAATGGTTTGGAGTCACATGCAACAAGCAAACGGGTCATGTCACAACCCTCGACTTAAGATATGGTGATCTTGAAGGTAAGATTAGCCCTTCATTGCTTAACTTAAGTTACTTGAATCATCTTGACCTTTTTGGAAACTATTTTAACGGAACAATTCCCATGTTTATTGGTTCCATGACTCAGTTAAGGTATCTTGACCTTGGTCGGAATGATTTTAGTGGAATCGTTCCTCTAGAATTTGGAAACCTCACAAACTTGCAAGTGCTTTTGCTTAGAAATCTTCGAGAATGTACAATTGAAAACCTAGATTGGTTATCACATTTGTCTCTGTTGGAGGATCTTGAGATGTCAAGTATTTCTCTAGCCAAAGTAGATAACTGGGTAAATGTCATTCTAAGTCTTAAGAAACTATCAACATTGCGTTTTGATGGATGTGACCTCTCACATGTCGTGCATCCATATTCTTTTCCATTTGTCAACTCTTCATCATCGTCTATTGTTAGCCTAGATCTTGGAAACAATAATCTCAACTCGTCCATGTTTCATTGGTTGTTCCCATTAACTAGCAATAAACTTGAAGAGCTTGATCTATCTATGAACAAGTTAGACGAGATTCCCAAATATCTTCAAAATCTATGTAGTCTAACATCTTTAAGTTTTCATTTCAACTCCATGCCTATCAATTTTTCTGATTTCCTAAATAACTTGTCTGGATGTACTTCATTTGCATTACAAAAGTTGGATGCTTCAAGTAGTCAATTCAAAGGGTCATTTTCTGATGAAATCCAAAAGTTTTCATCCCTTGTGTATTTACTCGTTTCTAATAATCACTTAACTGGAACTATAAGTGAAAAGGTGTGGCAACTACCCAGTCTTAAGAAATTAGATGTTTCTTCTAATTCTCTTAAAGGTGTTATCCCCGAATACATTGGAAACTCAAAATTGTTGTTCATAGATCTTTCAAACAACCTACTTGAAGGTGTTCCTTTTGAAGCTCACATGTCAAACCTTTCATTTGTAGAAGAGATTGACTTGAGCTCTTGCAAGCTTGGGCCTCATTTTCCAAAATGGGTTCAAGCACTGAAAAATCTTTCCAGCATTGATATTTCAAATACCGGAATTTCTGACACAATTCCAAAAGAATTTTGGTACATGTGGCCTTCCGGATTGACATATTTGAATCTCTCTTCCAACAACATTACAGGGCAACTAAAAGACTTGTTATCGAACTTTAACTCTAACTCAGAATCGTCAACATTAGATTTGAGTTCCAACAACTTCTATGGCCCTATACCAAATGTTTCATCCACTTTGCAGTGGTTAGACCTTTCGAAAAATAAACTCAATGGAGAAATCAACTTTGTGTGCCAAATTTTTGACGGGTCTCTCTTCTTTCTTGATCTCTCACACAACTCATTCACGGGACAAATTCCAGATTGTTTGTGGCATTTTAAAGAACTAAAGCTTCTTAGTCTAGGACATAACAATCTCTTTGGAAGGATTCCTACTTCTATAGAGTATTTGATCAATCTTGAGGTCTTGTATTTATACAACAATAGCTTCTCAGGAGAATTACCCCTATCGTTAAAGAGTTGCACCAACTTAACCTTTTTGGAATTGGGGGCCAACAACTTTTCTGGTGACGTGCCTGCTTGGATAGGGGAAAAGTTACTGGAGTTGTATGCTTTGAGCCTAACATCAAATAACTTCTTTGGAACCATCCCTTCACAAATATGTCACTTAGTAGAGCTACAAATTCTAGACTTGTCGGACAACAAGCTCTATGGAACAATCCCCTCATGTCTCAATAATCTCACTTCCATGATTCAAAATAACAGGTTCTCATCTCATCAAAACGTTCATTATTTTAACTTTAGTAGTGGAAGTGAGTATGTTGACCATGCCATGATCAAGTGGCAAGGGCGTTTGCGTGAATTTGGTATAAATCTAGGATTGGTGAAGCTCATCAATTTGTCAAGAAACAATCTAACTGGAAAAATCCCGAATGAGCTTACTGATCTTCATGATTTGATTGCACTCGACTTGTCAATGAATGCTCTCATTGGAGAGATTCCATCGAAAATTGGCCAGATGAAAGAACTTCTAATTTTGGATCTATCTAGAAACAATCTTTCAAGAAGCATACCATCAAGCATGTCTAACATGACCTTGTTAAACTATCTAGACGTGTCATATAATAACTTGTCAGGGAGAATTCCATTGGGCACTCAACTCCAATCCTTTGAACCTTCAAGGTACATTGGAAATGCAGGACTATGTGGACTTCCTATGTCCAAATATTGCCCTGGAGATAAAGAATTAGAAGTTCCACCCGTCATTGATAAAAGTGAGGATGATGGACAAGATATAGATGATCTTCAGAGATGGTTTTATATCGGAGGGGCCACTGGTTTTGCTATGGGATTTGTGATTGTGTGTGGTGCTTTACTTGTCAACCGCCATGGGAGACATACTTTTTTTCACTTTCTAGACGTCTTGGAAGATTGGGTTTATGTGAAGGTAATGTTGTCAGTTGTAAAAATTCAAAGGGTTGAACATCCATAGTTATATGTTGTATTTCGTTCTTCTTTTTCTTATTTAGTTAATAAAAAATGGTCGTTTCCATTGAGCATTATGATATGTAGTGTATGTGCACAACTTCAGATTCTAAATGTGTAAAATGGGACATCTAGGTCTTTTGTACTTTGTATTGACGGGGTCATATAACTTTTCTAGTATGTAATGTTTTAATAAATTCAGGATTAAGATATTTGTCAATTTGGAGAATTCAATATTGTACATATTTATCATTATATAGTTATATACTATGACGGTTAGCAAACTAATCATTAAATTTGTATACCAAAATTTTGAGCCTTAGAAATTTGAATTGAATAAATATAAATATTTATATATACTTGTTACAATAATGAGAATATAGTTATCAAATTGTGAAGTTTGTAGTAGAAGTGGAATAGTTTATTTGGTTGACATTCCATGATCAATCCATGTGGAATCATATGCATTGGCCTACCCTTATCCCCATAAACAAATACTTATCTACCATCCATCATGTATAACTTCATAACTCATTATTAGCTAATTAAAAAGCCATATTATATAAAAATGATGAAATGTTTCTAGATGCGGAAGAACTATGACAACGTGTTTGATACAGTAAAAACAGGTTACAAATCCATAGAAACCGCAGGTCAAAAACCATTTTAAAGTTTCAAAGTGAAGAAGAACGAGTTAAAACCCCCCTTTTTTTTTCCTTTCAATTAACTAGCTAGTTCACCTTCTAAGCAAATCGGCTTTCTCAGTTTGGGTTTTAGAATTTCACGTAACCATTTATTGAAGATGATCAGATTGATATGAGGGGATAGAAGAAGAGAAGTTTAAGTGATTAAAAACTAAATTTACGTACAACATGTGAAGTGATAAATTTATTTTGTAAACTTTGAATATTATTGTTCCAAGAATTTAATATATGTGCTTCATATGATTAATATTCCTTCCATGTTACCACTCATTGACATTCGATCTGTTCGTACCCCTTATACATACGGACTACTTCTTATCAATCATTATATCTATAATACAAACCCAAATCAAATCATTCTCTTCTTAACTACCTCTATAAATAACCAAATCAATAAGTACATCAACATACAAAACTAATTAACTACCTACTTCAAAGTATAGAGAGATACACTTATCATGGTTATCAAACATATTCTAGTCTTGCTTTTTCTCACTTTTCGGTTATCATCGTCGGCAAAGGTCACATACAACGTCTTAAATTTTGGGGCCAAAAGCGACGGCCGCTCAGACACAAAGAATGCGTTTTTGAAAGCATGGAATTTGTCGTGTTCCTCCACCAGTCCCGCCATCATCTATGTGCCAGCTGGCAGGTATTTGATTGCTTCTGCGCTTACATTCTCCGGTCAAGGATGTAAAAGTAAAGGCATCACTTTTAACATAGGTGGTACTTTGGTGGCACCATCTAGTTATAATGCCATTGGCAAAGCACAAGTCTGGATTAAGTTGTACAGAGTTAACCATGTTACCATATCCGGTGGAACGCTCGACGCCCAAGGTTCTTCTCTATGGGCCTGCAAATCATCCGGAAAAACATGTCCTCAAGGATCTACGGTGCGTAAAAAGTGTGAGTGCATTCTTTTCTTTTCCCTTCGATCATGAAATCATAACGAGCATACCTTTGTTGCAGACACTTGGCATCTACCATTCATCAAACATAGTAATCAGTAAACTAAGGTCGGTAAATAGCCAAATGTTTCACATTTTGCTCTACGGTTGCACGAATGCGATACTAAAAGGAGTGAGCATCGTAGCACCCGGGCTCAGCCCAAACACAGACGGTATCCATTTAGCATTATCTACAGGAATCACTATTTTGAACTCTAAGATCTCAACAGGGGATGACTGCATCTCAATAGGCCCAGGAACCTCTAATGTCTGGATAGAAAAGGTGGTTTGCGGGCCGGGTCACGGCATAAGGTACACATAATTACCACATCATTTCTTTATATGCACACACAATGATGTACAATAAATCTGGTTTGGAAACCAACCCGGTCTTCCAAATCAATTTCACTTCAACCAGACTTGACCCGTAGGATTGAGATCAGTTCCTAGCCCTATACCCCTAAACTGGGTTCAAACATAACAAAATGATACAAAACCATTTTCAAACTTGAACCGAACCGAATATCAATCGATCATTGCCCTAAAAGAACCGGTTTCTAACCCAAACTGGTTTTAAGAAAAACTGGTTTTCACTTTTGTTGACTCAACCCAAACTGATTAGGTCCAAAAAACCCAGCTTGTACACCTCTACACATATATATGACCTGCAAATTTAATATACATTTGATTTGTTGATGCAGCATTGGGAGTTTAGGGTGGACACTGGAAGAACCCGGTGTACAAAATGTAACGGTAAAAACGACAACATTTATCGGTACACAGAACGGTTTGAGGATAAAAACATGGGAGAGAAGTAGTAATGGGTTTGTTAAGGATGTTCTTTTTAAGGAGGCAACCATGGTGAACGTTAAATTCCCGATCATAATAGACGGAAACTATTGTCCCAATAATGGCAACTGCCCCAGTCAAGTTTCAGGAGTAAAGATCAGCAACGTGGTGTACGAGGATGTCCATGGAACATCGGCAACAAGCGTGGCAGTGAAGTTCGATTGTAGCAAGGGAAGTCCGTGTAGCGGAATTGTGTTAAAGAATGTTAACCTTAATTTTAGAGGTCAATTAGCGGTTTCTTCTTGTTCTTATGCTGCCGGAACTGCTTTCGGGTTACTTCAACCTACAAGTTGTCTCTAACGGACACCATTTTGAACAAGTGAATGACAATGTAAATTACTACTCGAAAAGGCAAAAAAAAGAAAAGAAAAAAGCATCATCCAAATTGATTCCTACATTTCTTTATGAAACCCGGCCCGGGAAAAACTATAGGATCTATGCGATCAGTACATATCTTTATATGTGTCCCTCTACATGGTATCAATAGATGGAACCCATAAAGTGAAGCATCATTTTTGCTTCTTTAATACATAATATTTGCATACTTTTTTCTCATTTTTTTTCCAGAACAATGTGAAATTTTATAAACAAAAAAGCTCAAGGTGAGCTAAAAACAATTATATCAAAATGAAAATATTGTGAATCCACTCGACTAAACTAAACTTCACTTTGCTATTCCTATGAACAAACCAAGTAAATGAATAATAAACAATAAGATTAAAAAATTCCCCATTCCGAACTTTCGTAGGTTGAAAAACATGAAGATTCCTCAAGCACAAAATAGCATATAAAGCCCTGTATAAAATAACAAACAATATCTCTTTCTTTTTTCTCGACTAGTTGTAAATCTCGATAGGATGATACAAAAAGGAAGATGAAGATGGAGAAAGCCAACCAATATCAAGCTAAGTGCAAATACTATCCAATGTCTTCATGAAAACCAAACAATCACCAAATAAATGAGAGGACGACTCCACATGTAAGTTTCAAAGAGGGCAAAGAATCGAAGGAATCTCAAATCTCAATACCTCTAAGCGAAAGGTTAAGACACATAGGCAGCCGATCAAGAAACAGTCTCCAAACAAATATGTTCACCTTCTTAGGGACAAAACGGAACCATCTAGTCTCGAAATCAACCAAAGGGAGGTAACCGCAATTAATGTGGAGATGAATGTCTTTAACAGCAAAGGAAGTGGCACCATCAAGATCCCAAACCCATTTTTCAACAGAATCCGATAAATGAACCTCCCTCAACAACGAAGAAAGCGATAGAAACTACTCCTCTTCAACGCCACCTCTAATAGGACGGCTCCAAAACCAGGACCAACTCGAATTATCTCGATAATTAACAATAAAACCATCATTGTTCAACTAAAGATCAAAAAGCCAAGTAAAATCAAGACATAAAGGTCTATCGCCCACCAAAACCTCCTTCCAAAAACGCATGTCATTTCTAATACCCACTTCTCTATGAATGACATTAGCAGGAAGATTCTCCAAATTATGGACATGGGAAATACCCGAGACAATTCGATTCCAAACACTAGAAGGTCTGCCAATATTGTCATGACCAAAATCATGCCATGAATAACACGATTCCAAAGAGTATTTGGAGAAGAAATGAACCACCATTTCTACTTATAAAGCAAAGATATATTAATAGCAAACAAGCTCCCAATCCCAGTACCACCATGATCTTTACTAGCAAGAACCAAAGACCATTTAATCCACTTGGAAGTACCACCATGATCTTTACTAGCAAGAACCAAAGACCATTTAATCCACTTGGAAGTATGAGCATCCTCATCCACACCCCAAAATTATTTTGCACAGATCGATTCAATCATTTTCACCACTTAAGCCAGCAAGCGAAATGGCGAAAAATAATAATAACCAAGAGATCCCAATACCGATGAGACCAAGGTAGCACGGCCACCAATAGACAAAAGATTTCGCTTCCATTTATCTAAATACATGCTACATCAAATTATTTTAAATAAAACAACCAAATTCACCCCTGTTGGGCATCGCGAAGGATCTCTCGCGCCACCCGAGAGTGCTAGGCGTATCGCTTGCAGCTTCATCACTTTCAAGCGGTACGCTTGGAAGTGAATTTCCAGGGATCATGGCAGGTTTTGCCAGTTTTTCATACTTAGTCAAATTTTTGGGTATTTTCAGCCTAGCTGCTAAAATTCCTTTCTTTACCATACTTTTAGCCATACTTGTGCTATGAGAATAATAAACAATAAAAATACTTGTTTCCATCATTTCTACGGATTCAAATGTCGGAATTGAATACTATAAATTCCCAACTCGTTGCCCCGTTTCATCTATGTTACTAAGGATAATCAAATCTCACGTTTGGTTACCCTTCCCACTTACCCTTCTCTTTACCCATATCATACAAGTTCTCCGTTTCTACATGCATTTGTACTAAATGAAGAACTTACCATCCAACAATACATACCTGGAATAATTTCCTGTATTACGTACTTAACATACTTTTCAACATGTATTTAATCCTATAAGCTCCCTATTCACCCAGAGGTGCATATTTGGAATTATAACAAGTATAATTCTCATCTTACCCGAAGGTTCACACTTAATTAGTCTTTCGACTATCATCTTACCCAAATGGGTCAATTTCATTCCCCAACCCAAACGGGTCATTTCCACAATCTTACCTAAACGAGTCATTTCCCTCTTTTAATTCCCACTTAATCTTTGGTTGCTTAAGCCAGGCCCTCCCTCCTTGTTATTCATATTTCATACATCTCAAGTCACAATGACATACATACTATTAAGATATGATTACTCACATTTAGCATGAATAACCTAAACATATCCTACATTACCTTAAAAGTTATTAGATTTCCCGTCACGTTGGTGGCTTGAACCTCCACTTGCTCACCTATAACATCATGGTTATTAGATCAACTATATAGGTTTACACACTTTATAACCACAATCACCACATTACCAATTTTATAAACGAATTGGACCTACTTAAATATCTTTTCATACACGCATTTCATCAACACTTGGTAAACAGTATGTGACCTAGCTATTCCATGGTGTTGCAATCACATCTTATTTACCATTTACATTCACATTGCATATTATACCATTTTGGGCAGAAAGTTAATACATATAAATTTTACTATCTTCACTTAGGCATTTTATCAAACTCCTATAAATGATAATCAATTCATTACACAACAGACAATCCACTAGATTATTCCAACCTAGATTTCATGTCATACAAATACTCTTGATTCCCACTTTTCATCATCTCAACTCAAGTCATCAATTTATTTAACGGAAGTGAAACAATTTTAGCCTATGCATACATACCAAATTTCGAATTCCACCATTGGGTCAAACCCCAAACTCAACACATACTAAAATCATGTATACATAAGCATGCAAAAAAATCTTATGCAATAATTGGACTACTACATCCCTACATAAGAGGTTGTCCTCAATAATTTCACCTCTAGATGAAGTTTATAAAACCCACTACTTGAACCATAATTACTTGATGAAGAGACCAAGATTGGATGATCTTTAGGCCTTCTAGAGCAACCTTTCGGTGTTTCTTCCACTGAATCTCACACAATAAGCTCCAATTTTACAGATTTTGATCAACTAGGGTTCTTCCCTTCCTCTCCTCTTCCTGGTCGCGTATTTTGGTCTGGGAGAGGACCCAGATCTAGGGGTGAGTATGGTTCGATTTTTTGCTCGAACCGAACCGAAACCGAAGTTTTTGGTTTCTAAGAAAAAAACCATTTGGTTTCGGCTTTTTTCTATTCGGCTTTTTTCTATTCGGTTTTGTCGGTTCGGTTTTAATGGTTTCAGTTCGGTTCGGTTCGATTTTGGTTCGGTTTCGGTTTCGGTTTTTTTTTTAGTATGTTGTTAATATAATTTTAAATTTTAAATGTGTAATCTTAAAAGATAAATAAATAATAGTAAAAACAAGTACCATCATAAATATTGAATTAAAATAAAAATAGTCACGTGAAGCGTGTGACCATACAAAATACGAAGTGACTTTAAATTTAAAAATTTTAACACTAAAGATCTTGACATAAACTATTAAGTGTTAACTTAAAATATAAATTATGGGAACAAGGATTACTAATTTTTTAACTTAAGTGTTAACTTAAAATATAAATTAAGGTTTAAAGATTTACAATGTGCCCACCTAAAATGTTAATTCACACATTTGCCCCTCGGTTCGGTTCGGTTCGGTTTTTATAACGGTTCGGTTTTTCAGTTTTTAATAGACTTGAAACCGAAACCGAACCATTATTTTCGGTCCGGTTTTTTCGGTTCAGTTTTTTTTTGGGGTTTTTTATCGGTTGGGTTTCATCGGTTTTTTTTTTTATTTCGGTTCGGTTTTTTTGGTTTTTTGCTCACCCCTACCCAGATCTTTGTTTCAATTTAATAATTACATATCCACCCCCTCCTCTATGCTCTTTTAACCGAACCATGACAATTAAGGGCGAAGCTTGGCCCGAAATGGGGATAGGGCCGGACTAAAGACGGATAGAGCCGGACTAAGATATAAAAAATTTCGGACCGAACAAGTATAAATTTACACTACGAAGCGAAAAAACGGACCGGACCGGGACCCGGTCTGGCCCTTTAAAAACTTCCCCCTTGATGACAAACCCTCTAACTTACTCTTAAGCTCCCCCCATCTTTTTTTATAAAATTATTGGCTACTATAATATAACTTAGTAACTAATTTTATTGCTTACTAAATTTGACCGGGATGTTATTTTAATTGCTTCTACCCGACCCTTCGCACAACTCATAACAATATTATAATAGTAAAAAAGAGATTCGGGATGTTACTGTACCGGATTATGATATTTGTTAATTTGGAGGATTAAATAATGCACATATTTATAATGATGGTTAATAAACTAAGTTTGTCCGTAGTTGGCATTATTTGATAAATTTGGCGTCTTATAGTGCCCCCTACATCGTCTCTAGGGACGTTATGGGTGAAAAAATTGGGTGAAGCGTTGTGTGAATGGCGCTAGTGGGGGGAGGGGAGGTCGGAGCCGGTGTGCAGAAATAACCGAAATCCGAATAAACCAACAAACCGAATCGTATTCATATCCAAATAAACCAATCCGAATTGTGAATTCGGTTTACGGTTTGGTTATGGTTTTGAGTTTTGTTTTTATTCGGTTTATTTGGTTTATTCGGTTATCCGTTTAAAACCAAATAAGATTTATATTTATATTTATTTATAAACCATATATATATATATATAGGGGAGAGATATAATGAAAACCTCTCCGAGTTTGGAAAACCGTGAAAACCAAGCTAAAAAATTCGATTTTTGTTCCGATTTTTTTTATGGTGATTCTCTAAGTTAAAAAGACCGCCTTTATGCAGAAAAATAAAAAAAAAACGCCTAGTCAAATTTAAAAAAAAAATATTTTATAACTGAGGTTACATATGTAACAGGGTACTGTTACATATGTAACCTCAGTTATAAAATATTTTTTTAAAAAAATTTGACTAGGCATTTTTTTTTATTTTTTTGCATAAATGGGGTCTTTTTAACTTAGAGAATCACCATAAAAAAATCGGAACAAAAATCGAATTTTTTTGCTTGGTTTTCACGGTTTTCCAAACTCGGAGAGGTTTTCATTTTATCCTTCCTATATATATATATATATATATATATATAGGGAGAGGATCATTTGAGAACCAATTTGATTTGAGAACTAAAAAGAACTAATCTCAGCCACAAGTTTTTTATTCCTTCTCTTATACTTACAAGGGTAATTTAGGCTTTTCTCACAAAATCTATATATCACGTAATCTTCTACTTCTCTCAGATCGATCAACTAAATCCTCCCTCATCATCATCGCGATCTGCTGCCATCTCCTCTGAATCGATCGCCGATCGCGATCTGCTGCCATCTCCTCTGAATCGATCCCCCATCATCATCGCGATCTGCTGCCATCTCCTCTGAATCAATCTACTCACATCATCATCGTTCCAGTCGATCATCATAATTAGGTAATTGATTTTACTCGATCATCATCGTTCCAGGCGATTTACTCGTATTCTACTCGATTTTAGCTTCTGATTCTTCAAATTTGTAGTTATATGAGAAAAATTGAACGCTGCTATTTGATTATGTCATTCAGTTTACTAGATCTTTCGATTCTGTTTTCTGAATTGTAGGTTAATCGATTTGATTTAGTTTCTGTTTGATTTAGTGTGTTTTTTGTTTGGATTTTTTATTTACATATTTATGATCAGATTTCCCAAAATTCTCAAAAAAATCCGTTTACACATGTGTAAATTCGTGTTATTTACTAACTGTTCATGTATTAATTGAATTTATTTTGTGTAATTGCAGATATGGTTTATCCAAAATCATATGTCAAGTTTGCCATTCAGGGTAGAAACAATATGTCACCTACTAGTTCTACTTCAGTAGTAGCTAGTAATTCTGTTATTGTTGATGCTCCTTCTTCTGATACGTCTCTTTTCGATGTTTCTCGTGTTAACGTTCCGTCTTCTGTCATTGTTGATGCTCCTTCTACTGATGATGCTCGTTCTGTTGATATGCCACTTTTGCTTTCTACTGTCACTTCTGCTAATGAGGAAGAAGGTATTTCTGCTCAGACTGGCAAACGTCTTTGTACACTTTGTGGCAAATGGGGTTACCATGATGCTAGAACTTGTCCAAACAAAAACAAATGATATTCTTTTGTAATTTACACATGTGTTTGCTAGATGTTTGTGAACTCTAATCTGCTTGTCCTTTTTAGTGTGTTAGTTTAACTTATTAATAACCTAGTTTTTTTTAATTCTATATGTATTAGTTAAGATTTTAAACTTTTTCACCTGGTCTGTAATACACATGTGTAAGTTATGTTTGTTTTAATTATAATTCTGCTTTTTATTTCTTATTTCTTTCAGCATTTATTTATTTGCTTGTTTTTTTTATGTTGTTAATAGTTTTTGATGGAGAAGAAGTTCATGAACATGAAGTTAATGAACAGGGAGTTGATGAACAAGAAGTTCATGAAGCCGTTGTTAGCGTTAATACATTTATGTCTCCAAAAGGGACTAAATATTTTATACCTGAAGTTGAACCCCAATTTAAACCCGTTTTGGGTTCTTTATTTGAGAATTTGGATGATGCTGTTAACCTCTATCGTAGTTATGCTGAGCTTGCTGGATTTGATACTAGGTTGTCTACAGTTAAAAAAGAAGATAAAAGGAAAAAAGAGGCTGGAAAAGATTTAAAGATTACTCATAGGTATGTTCTTTGTACTAGAGCAGGCAACCCTAGTTGTGAAAAAGATGACCCTTTAGATGTTACATCTATTACAAACATACCTCGTTCTACGAATATCAAGGTTACTGGTTGTACTGCAAGAATCAGGGTTAAACTTTTAAAAACATGTAATCTTTATAAGCTGTATGAGTTTAGAGAGGCACACAATCATCCATTGGTTTCCTCTGACAACATGGATTTCATGAGAAAGAGACGACAATTGTCTTTTCATGCTAAGGAATTCATTCACAAATTAAGCCTTGCTAGGGTTGGGCCTAATGTTGCTTATCGAGTCCAAAGTGCTTTGCAAGGGGGGTCCCATAATGTAAAAGGTACAAAGACAGAGTTCAAAAATTTTAATAGAGATTTGCGTTCTTTTATTCTTCCTAAAGACGCTCAGATGGTTAAAGATATGATGGAGGAGCGATCAAAAAATCTTGAAAATTTCTATTTTGAGTGTATTGAGAGTGATGGAGAGCTAAAGTCTTTGTTTTGGGCGGATAATGTATCAAGGTGCAATTACCAAGTTTTTGGAGATGTGATGGCATTTGATGCTACATACGACACGAATATGTAAGACATCTGTTTTATTGTATTTGTATTGGTTTTTTACTAGTATTTATTTATTAAATGTTTTGACAGTTTCAATTTTACACATGTGTAAATTATTATTTCTTTATCAAATGGTTTGACAGGTTCAATTTTACACATGTGTAAACTATCTTCTGTGTATGATTTTTTTCCCCCCATGTTTGTTTTTTTATTATTCCTAACATTATTTATTTTAAATTGTTTAGGTATGGGATGATTTTTGTTCCATTCACGGGTGTCGACCACCACAAGAAGTGTGTAACTTTTGCTTCCGCCCTTCTATATGATGAGACGACCGAGTCTTTCACTTGGATGTTAGAATGTTTTCTGAAAGCTCACGGTACTCAACCCAAGTTGGTTTTAACTGATCAAGACCCAGCAATGAGACAAGCTATTCTTAAGGTTTTCAATGAATCTGAGCACCGTTTGTGCATGTGGCATATCATGTACAAACTTCCTCATAAGGTAAGTTAATTTTTTATACATTAGTTTCCGTTGTACATTTAAGTTCTTGTATTACATCAGTTTTATTTTAACACTTTATTTTCTGTTTTAAACAACAGTTTATGTTTTACACATGTGTAAATTTTGTTCTGATATACAGATTAAGGGTGATATTTTGCAAAACACTAATCTGAGGAAACGCATTCATAAGCTTGTGTGGAATAAATATATTACTTCTTCTGAATTTGAAGAAAAATGGAACTTGTTGATGGCCGATTGCAAATTAGAAAACCATAAATGGTTACGTAAAGTGTTTGCTATTAGGAATGAGTGGGTTCCTGCCTTTTTCCGGGATAAACCAATGTCTTGGTTGATGAGAACAACGTCAAGAAGTGAAAGTTCTAATGCCTACTTTAAGATAAATTCATCTTCAACTAATACTCTTGTTCAATTTATGTTATGTTTTGATATGGCAATCGATCGTCAACGACACGAGCAGCGCGTTCTAGAGTTTGCAACAGACACTACAACTCCTGTCTTAACCACCAGATTGGAACTAGAAAAACATGCTGCTTTGGTTTACACGAGGAACATTTTTAACCAAGTTCAACGAGAGATGTCTTTATGTGTTGCTTATATTATGATTGGCATACCTCAACTTGTTGATGGTGTTGAACATATTCTTGTCTCCCAATTCAAACGTTCTAAAAAGTATTTTGAATGCAAGGTACGATCTTTTGTTTTATTTATATAACTTTTTTTCTTTTTATTTGTTGTACAATACTTTTCTTCTAACATTTTTATTTACACATGTGTAGGTTATTTACAATCCTACTGATTGCTCTTTGACATGCTCTTGTATGGCTTTCAACTGCATTGGTTTATTATGTAGGCATATGTATGCAGTTTTACGAATGAAAGATATTACTCTAATTCCAGAGAAATATATTTGTCCAAGGTGGAAAAAGAATGCATTGCCGAAGAAAGTTTTTAGCCTTGAGTTTCGATACGGATTTGACAATTCAGAATCTTTTAAACTCAGGAAGGAAGCGTTAGAAATTGTTCAAGATTGCTCTGATAGGATAAGGTCTAACCCAGAAAAACTCGCTCAACTTGTAGAGCAACTGACAGTTATTAAAAGTAAAATTTTTGAAGAATTCCCAAGTGAACCAAGTTCTAAAGCTGGAGATGTTTTTAAGGATTTAACTTCACTGAAGGAACCAGAACACATGTCTACTGGACCTCCCTCTGGCATTAAAACTAAGGGTTCTGGCACAAGTAAAAGTCGGCGATTGATTGGGCTTCGAGAGAAGGGTAAACTTAAAGCTAAAAGGAAGAAGAGGAGATGCAAGAAATGTGGCAAGTTAGCATATCATGATTCCAGGAATTGTACTTACAAAGGAAACAAAGAAGATGAAAGTGATGAAGATGATGAAGATGATGAAAGATGATGAAAGTGATGAAAGTGATGAAGATTATGTTGGTGATTAAAGTTTTCGTATTTCTATGTTTTGTTTGAATTTAATTGTTGAAATAGTCGAGATTTTATATGTTTATGAGCTATCTTTTCAATATTTTTAAATAGTATCTACTTTTTTGTTTTGTTTCATTTGTTAATTTGCATTTTTTTTTATTTAATTTCTAAACAGTTGCAATATTACACATGTGTAAATCAATGATTCTACATGTATGATATTACCAATTAGACGAAATCCATGTAAATCAGTGATTTACACATGTGTAAATTTTTCATTTATACATCTAATTTTCACATGTGCAAATATATGATTTGCCCATTTTCTTCTCAAGTCAAAGTACATGAGTTACCCTTGTGTAAATATTACACATGTATGAATCAATTAGATTTACATGTATGAAGCAATTAGACGAAATCCCTGTATATCAATGTTTTTGCACATGTGTAACGTGTAAATATTTGATTTACCCATTTTCTTCTCAAGTGAAAGTACATGATTTACCCATCTTTAAATATTACACATGTATGAACCAATTAGATATTTTAGATTTTACATTTTATGAACCAATTAGAAGAAATCCCTGAATATCAATGATTTGCACATGTGAAAATCTGTCATTTAGACTTATGTTTTTACCTGTCTTGTACTTATGTCAAATATACCAACCATACTTGATTAAAAAACAACCTATTTAACAATTCTGTAAACATTCATCAAAGATTCAAACATGTAGAACAATCATAGATCAACAAAATAAACATAGTTTTAAGCACATATTCAAACATAGTTTACTGTCAATACAAAACAATATTCAAAATCTCAATCTAAACCTTCTTCACCTTGTTTTCTTTCTCATACTTCAATGACTCTCTCAGCACCTTCCCTTTGTGTATATTTGATTCTGAAAGCACGATCATCACAGCAAACTTCATTCTAAATTTCTCTATCTGCGCCTTATAACCACGAGCACTTTCTTTCTTAAAACCACAATCCCATTTCTTTACTTTGCTTCCATGGTACATATCCATGTGTCGCATTAGATAAACTCCACAGTCACTTGTGTTTTTGGTTGTTTGCCAATCCAAAACCAACTTCTTAGGTTGTGCTCTATCTAGCGACACCCACTTACAGTTTCCAACGGATCTCAGATACTTGACTACAACATCCTTCTGTATCAACAAAAAACAATTTCTAAGTTATCTAAATAATTCAATAACAGACATGTCATTCAGTTATTTACACATGTGTAGATCAGTGACCTAGTTTACAAAAACTATTTCAAAGTTACCTAAATAACTCTCTAACCAGTTTCCAGATAATTAGAAAATGGACATGTCATTCAGTAATTTACACATGTGTAGATCAGTGACTGATTTACATATATGTAAATCAGTGAATGATAAATATCTAAAAATTTTCTAGATCTGAAAAACATAAACTTACCACTTTGAATACTATGTCTTTCAGGTCGTATTCGGGATCGTCCACTAAACCAACCAAGCTCGTTTCCTCCTTCATATTATCTATGACTTCTATTACCTCATGCTTCAAGTCGAAACAAATGAGGTAATAGTGATTGTTATCGATTATTGGCACCAGTAATATCTCATACACTTTCATGTCATGCCTATTTTCATATCCATATAGCAGCTCATTTACGTTTGTATTGAAAATAGCCATCCTTTGATCATCATTCAATTGTTTCTGTTTGATAATTCTATCCTGTTAAAATCAATTCAACTATTAACATTGTGTAATATATTATAGTTCCTGAAAATAATAAAGATAGTTTTACATAGAAACTTACAA
This sequence comes from Deinandra increscens subsp. villosa, assembly GCA_039602395.1. NCBI lineage: Eukaryota > Viridiplantae > Streptophyta > Magnoliopsida > Asterales > Asteraceae > Deinandra > Deinandra increscens. Next base: position 110,621,708 of record JBCNJP010000010.1, read on the forward strand.
AAGTTTCGATGTAAAAAAACAGCCTTTTCGGGTGGTGACTCTTTTTTTCTTCTTCATAATTCAAAATTGATGCAAAACAATCAATTATGTTGCTTTCTATCCAGACCCCTTTTTTCAGAGTTGTAAGTAGAAATCTTTTTGTGGAACTCTCAAAAGGAGTCTCAAATAAATCCTCCCTGTCAAAAACATATATATATTCAACTTCTGTTTTACACATGTGTAAATTTCTATTCTACACTTATTGGCATTTAATAATAAATTTGCATAGTTAATGATTGACTTACGAAAATGTTTTCACCACTTCAGCAAATTCCTTGTCTGTTTCAGCCTCCTCATTCTTATTTTTCGTCTCTTTCACTGCACCATCATATATATAATTCCAGACTCTTTTTTCTTTTGCTGTTAGATTTTGCAAAAATTCTACTTCCCGAACTGCATATGGAGAGCCAAGAGCATCAGGTGTGTGCTTTGCCCTTTGAGGTCTTTTTCTCTTTTGAACCATGTCATCCTCCTTAATTTCCATCTCATTGGACATCTTAATAGGTGAATCTATGTTAAGCTCAAAACTTGGTCCATCATCGATCACATTTTTGATAATCATATCAACTTTTCTTTGTTCCTCATCTCTTTTCAAGGCTTCTTCTGTTACCTCAGTTCCTTTTTTGGCTTCATCAACCTGAAAAATAATCATTTACACATGTGTAATTAGTTTTTATGTAAACATGAGACAATTTTATTTAAAAAGTTGCGAAAGACCTCTGTTAGTTTTTCACTTTTCTCTTTTTGTTTATTCTCTTCTGCTTCTCCTTTACTTTCCTCCATTTCTGTTTTATCTTGCTAAAATACAGTCATTTACACATGTGTAAATATATGTTTTCAAACGTGAAACAGTTTCATTTCTAAAGTTAGTTAGTACCTCAGCTTCTTTTTCATTTTTTTCTGTCATTTCTTCACCATCATCTTCTTCTGCATCTTCATTGCCTTCATCTTCCTTTTCTGTTTGACTTTCTGCTTCTTCATCATCTTCTCCTTTTTCTTCTTCACTTTCACTTTCTTCTTTCTCACTCTGTTTTTCCAATTCATTTTGCTGAAACATAAAGATTTACACATGTGTAAATTTAATTTTTATTATTACTTGAGACAATTTAATCCAAAAGCTCTGTTAATACCTTTGATCCTCCATCAGATTCATCTTCTTCTTCTTTCTCTTCTTCACTTTCTTCTTCTTCTTTCTCTGTTAATACCTTTGATCCTCCATCAGCTTACACCACTGTCTAGGTCTAGGTTTAGGTCTAGGTTTTTATTACACTTTTAGGTACGTTCCGAACACATCAAGTTTTTGGCGCCGTTGCCGGGGACACTTGGCGATTGGCAAGATTAACTTAGGTCGTTGTTAGGAAATTTGAGTCTTTTCGTTTTTTCCGTGTCTAGAGTTTAGGATTTCCGATTTCGAGTCTAGAAGTTTAGGTTTTATTTTTTCGTTTAATTTTTTTTCGTGAGTCATTTTCGTTTTATGCCACACACCCGTTCGCGAGGTCCCCCTGAGCTTACACCACTTTCTGATCCCGACGCGGACATTCGTGAGCGGTTCCGCCTTCTACGCACCGAGCTAGAGGCGTTCATCATTTCCACCACCACCCCTTCGAAACCATCCTCTTCATCTCCACGCGACACCAAACCCATTCCATTCCCTGATCTCACATCCATGGCGGCACGTCGCACCGTCCACGAGCAGGCTCACGAATGTCCGCGTCGGGATCAGAAAGTGGTGTAAGCTCAGGGGGACCTCGCGAACGGGTGTGTGGCATAAAACGAAAATGACTCACGAAAAAAAAATTAAACGAAAAAATAAAACCTAAACTTCTAGACTCGAAATCGGAAATCCTAAACTCTAGACACGGAAAAAACGAAAAGACTCAAATTTCCTAACAACGACCTAAGTTAATCTTGCCAATCGCCAAGTGTCCCCGGCAACGGCGCCAAAAACTTGATGTGTTCGGAACGTACCTAAAAATGTAATAAAAACCTAGACCTAAACCTAGACCTAGACACACCTAATTTTACCGAAATAACCTAAACCGAACCGAACCCTAAGGCAGTGAACCTGTCGGATTGGAGTAAAGCTAAGGTAAGACCGGAATATCGAACCTAGGACACTCTATAGACAAGACTTAACCTAGACCTATGAAAATGGAAATACTGAGTAATTTGGTTTTGGATTTGATTTGAGAATTGGATTAACTAAAATAACCTAATCAACGCACAAACAGACAAAAGCAGGAAACTTTGGAGAAACTATCAAATGAGAGAAGACACCACCTAGACCTTGAATCCCAATTGACACCTATGGCCGTACCTGACTTTGACAATTCTGATGGATCCTAGTTCACCTTTTAAGTCCTTCCTAGTACTAGCTTTCTAACGCTCGAACAAATGGTTCACCTTTTAAGTCCGTCCCATCTCAATTACCCTAGTCACCCTCGGATATACCTACGGTGCACCTAGACTAACCGAAGCTACCAACAACTACTATGACAAACACGGAATAACAAGCTAGACAAAACCCTAGGACACTTCCTTTTGAGACAGTGCGACCCTAGAACTTTAACCAACCCAACTACCCGTTAAACCTGTACCTTTTGAGTCTCCAGTTTAGCAGCACATTAAAATCAAATTACCAATCAACCGAGAATGCAATAGCCAAGGAACCCTAACTACACTTTAGCAATTAACCCTAAAGTTAACTACTTCAGCTAATCTACCTAAACCGAAAGACATTCGCGGGTAAATTATGCATTAACAATCAACTAACAATCTGGGTTTAACACACACAAGCATCAATCATAGCAATATATGGAATTTAATAGAAAGCCAACATCAATCAAATTGTCAAAAACCAAGTACGAACATAAAACATCAAAAGTTCATCATAGCGGTCTAGGTGGTGATACAAGTTTAGCCAACCACCATAATCACAGTCAAAACAAACATAAAGTCTGAAACTTTAACTCTAAACATGGTACTTGAACTAATTAAATGTAAAAATCGGAAGAAAACACTACACCGGATGATTGAATTGATTGCAGAATATGATTCCGGTTCGATCTCCCTTCGATTCCTCCTTCTCTATCTTCGAAAATCGCCCCTCAGCCTCTCTCTGATCGTCTGGAAGTCGTGAATCGACGAAACTAAACCCTAAATCTGATTTTATATCGAGTAAGCTTCTTTTGCGGGTTTTAGACTTCTAGGCGTATCGCCTACAACTCAGAAACATCCAGGCGATACGCCTAGATCTCGCTTCGCGACAAAACAGTCGGGTCAAACCGACTTAACCCCTCCGTTGACTCTCCTTTCCGCGCGTATCGCTTGCCATTGATCACGTTCCAGGCGATACGCCTGGAACTACTTCTTCAGCACTTCTTCTTCTTTTCTTCTTAACTCTCAACTTGGCTCGGGACTTTATTAAAAACCTACAAAACTTATAAGAAAACATAAAAAGGACCAAAAGACTCAAACTTTAATAAAAGTACTTAAAACTAAAGACAACCGACTCAATTGGACTCAAATAACTAACTAAAAGACTCTTAAATTAGGATGTGTTTGCAACACATCAGTAACATAAATGTTTTCTTAAGTTCAAATTAAATCAAACTTTAAACAATATTTTTTTGTGTATAAAAACTGATTCTTGTAATTTATAAATCATTTTTTTTGTACTTTTCTGAGTATCAAGTTCAACATTTAATCATGTTTAATTTAGATCATCTAACATCCGTAAATAAGTAAGCTTACACATATTATATTTAGTAGACATACCTTTCTTCCCTTTTGCTTCATCATTTTTTTCTATCTCGTTCTGTTTACTTATAGTCCTTTCAGAGTCACTTTCAACACTTTCATTTGTTTTAGATGTCATTTTAAAATCGCTTCCAGCAGTTCCATAGCTTTCAGAATCTGATTTGGGTGCAGTTCCATAGCTTTCAGAATCTGATCATACCCAAACACAAGTCATTACTGTCTATAAAATTTTCTCACTTTTATAAAGGAAATTATTTTTTTGCATTAACTTACCTATATTAACCGATGATTCTTCTTCAACAATTACAGGGCATTTTTCATTATTTTTGAATTTGCTAAGCCCACGTTGTTTAGCAACCCTTCCACTTTTACGGATACCTCCCTGCTCTCGTCACATAATTTAGTTAATTTTAAATGTGTAAGTGTTGACATGTTTATATAATTTCTATAGGATTACACATGTGTAAATCATTTACTTACACATGTGTAAATTATTCATTTATTTATACATGTGTAAAACAAACATTGTGGGAACCTATCATTTAAATTAACCCATCCATTTTAACATATTACATAAGTATGAACTATTTACACAAGTGTAAATTATACTATTAAACTATGTGAAACATGAATTTCATGAATATGAACATTTATATCCACATTTATATTTACACATGTGTAAAACAATGATTTACACCTTGTAGAAACTATCAGTTCAATAATAATAACAATTACATATGTGTAAATAATCAAATAACTCACACATGTCTAAGTCTACCATTTCATCACTGTAAACATTTACGCATGTGTAAACAACTATCGGTTCATCAGTTAATCATGCAAACAACTATCAGTTCATAACCCTAAAGGTTTATAGATTCAATGTAACTAGATAAATGGATGATTAATCGATACCTGTTTGCCTCTTACAGATTTAACTCTTGATTTCGGCTTTGTAATCTTCGGTTCTTCTTTAACATTTGAATCCCCTGCGTCTTGAGAAACCATAACCGATTTCGTTGTCGCCGATTTGCTTTCTCGAAGCCCTAGAACCTGAATCGCCACTCGCTGCACGTAATCTCTGAATCGCCTCTATCAATCGCCCCTCTGTGAATCGTGAATCGCTCTCTGTTAATCGAGAATCGCTCTATGTGAATCGCCTCTATGAATCGCGCCTCAAAACCCTAGAACTTTTGGAATCTCCGATTTGTGTCAAGAGTGTTAAACGCGTACTTTTCTAATTTCTTGTACAGTTCCAATTTTACCCCTTATTATAAAAAACCCCCTTATGTTTAGGTTAATTAAATTAGTGGTTGGAATTAGTTCTCAAAAGTTCTCACAAAAATTAGTTCTCATTTGAACCTAACCCTATATATATATATATATATATATATATATATATATATATATATAGGGAAAAGATAAATTGGAACCCACCTTGAGTTGGAGAATCGTTGGAACCCGGTAAAAAACGCGGTAAAAAATGTTTTTTTTTTCTGATTTTTTTTATGGTTGTTCTTTATGTTATAAACTACCCTTAAATGAAAAAAAATAAAAAAAAACGCCTACTAGATTTTCAGTTACGAAAAAAGTTACATCTGTAACTTTTATGCATATATTTGCAGTTACGCAAAAGTTACATGTGTAACCTAGACATTTTTGATATTTTTTCATTTAAGAGTAGTTTATAACATAAAGAACCACCATAAAAAATTAAGAGAAAAAAACATTTTTTTAACCGCGTTTTTAACCGGGTTCCAACGATTCTCCAACTCAAAGTGGGTTCCAAAATACCCCAACCCTATATATATATATATATATATATATACACACACACCATTTAACCATTGGTTTGTGGGTATTTTGGTTGTGGGTATTTTCGTTGTAGGTATTTGGTTGTGGGTACTTTGGTTGTAGGTATTTGGTTGTGGGTACTTTTGCTGTAGGTATTTTGGTTATATATCGAATTATGGTTTTAACTCTAGGGATATGTTAAATATGTTTGTTCTTTGTTTATCTTTTTTGTTAGCAAAAAATACACAAAATATGTTATTTGTTGAATACGATTCAAACGGTTTGAATACGATTTACTCGGTTCTCAACCGAAACCGAATCATATTGAATTTGGTTTATTCGATTCGGTTTGTAAGATTTTCAATACGGTTTAGTTTGGTTATGGCTATCATAAAAAAAAAACTTCAAACTGAATAAACCGAATCGAATAAACCGAATAAACCGTTAACCGAACCAATGAACACCCCTAGCGGGAGGGGGTTAGATTTGGGGTTAAATTTAAAAATTTACCGTTGATGACAAGGTCTGAGTTGTTTTTTTTTTTTTTCTTTCTCCCTACAAATTGCTTTTTTTTTTTTTTACATTTTCATCATAAATCTTTTCACTTCTCCTCAAATCTTCTACTCCTTTTTATAATATATCACATTTTTATATTTTTTCTACCAACAATATCAAATTGATGGACCGTAGAGGAGGAGTTCGAGTTCATCTTTTTCATCCTGGAGGCCAACGAGGAGACAGAGTACAAAGTGATCGATCCCAGTGGTAAAGAAAATGAAGTTTACTGGGATCCGTAAAAAAATTAATAGAGGGGAAGCGTATAACCGAATCAACGTTTGACTGTGATATTGGATGTGAGGATGATCTCATATACGCAAACCAAACAGTGGATGAGTTGAAAGCAAAGTGGACTAGATTAGTCTCGTTTTCTTTTAAGTTCGAAGCTATATACAGAAGATGAATGTTGATGTTGAGAGATCCGGAGGTTGCTCACGACGAGGGTTTTATCAACGAATTCGTTATCGAATATGAGCGGTTGTATGAAAGGCCGTTTATTAAGTTAGACTTTGAAAATATGTTCATGAAATATATCACAACTAGATCAAAACTATGTAATTTATTGTTTTTATTTAATGAAATTATGAGTAATTCAATTATTATTTAAAATAAAATTAAAGATTGTGTGATTATTAAAAGGGGCTTTTTGAATTATGACTACACCTAATTTTTTCTTATAGAGCTTTTTTATTACGAGACCTGTCACGTTTCAAAATTTTCCCAAAGAAACACATAGCTTACTCTCTAACTTCGTAAAACAAAAACCTTGCGTCTTAAAATTTGAATCGAATTAAAAATAAATACTGGTACGTACAAAAATGAGAATATTTTATTTGGGTTGACATTCCATCAATCCATGTGGGATCACATGCATTGGCTCACCCTTGTTATCCCTTTTAAATAAATACTTATCTACAATTCATCATGTATAACCATTATTAATTAATTATATAATAATAAGCCAGATTTTTATTATATGAAAATGATGAAATGTTTCTACTGAAATATATTATTAGGGTTTTAATTCGATGATGACAGCTAGGATTTGAATCGTTTAAACTCTGATACTATATTAAAATATATTATAAGGTATTATTATTAATAATAATACCTATTAATATATTTCAATAGTTTCTGCATGCGGATTCAATACACAATTAACGATCTTAAACAGGGAACTGTGACAAACTGACAACGTGTTTGATATACAACTAGCTTTTGAGGACCCGTGTATTTCCGTAAGAATAACTCGGACAAAAAAAAAAGGAAAAACATATTGTAGCGGCTAAAAAAAATAAATTAGTGAAAATACCGTTGTTATTTAAAAAAGAAAAAACACTATAGCAACTATACAAAAAACTAAACAGTAAAGTTATTGTATACGTCAAAGTTTTATTTTGTATAGGTAAATATCAAACACACAGTCTGAATCATTTTTTAACCGAAACGGTACAAACTGATAGAATATAGGTTAGAGCATTCACAGCCGTTTCCTATATTTGTGTGAATAAAGTCCGTAAAATTTGAGGTTAGTTCTGTTAATACTTTCTAACTGAAACGGTACAAACTGATAGAAAAGTTACTGTTAATCCCAATATTTGATTAAAAATGGTCAATTCTCTATCCTTTTTTAATACTTTTTAAAAGTGGTTGTAAGTGAAAAAAAAGAGAAATGAAAGATAAGGTTTTTTAGTTACATTATAAAAATATGAATAAGGATATGAAACAGACTCTGAACGCTCTTATAAACCGTCTTGAGGCTTCAAAGTGAAGACTGGTTTAATAAACCTATTACAATATATACAATTTTTTTAAAAATATCTGTTTTTTTCTTTTCAATTAACCGGTTAGGTTTTCTCTGTTCGGGTTATAGGATTCCACAAACCAATTTGTTATTGACCAACAACCAACCGGTTAATCGATATACACACACCTCTACAGTTATAAGGACATTATTGAAGATGATCACATGGTGGGATAGAAGAAGCGATAAAAAAATTATTTTGTAAACTTCAAATATTTAATATGTGCCACATGATTAATATTCCTACCATGTGCCACTCATTGACATTCGATCTGTTCGTACCCTTATATACATACGGAGTACTTATCAATCATTATATCAATATAATACAAACACTAATCAAATCAAACTATTCTTAACTACCTCTATAAATAACCAAATCAATATGTACATATAATACAAAACTAATTAACTACTTCCAAGTAGAGAGAGAGAGAGAGATCACTTATAATCATGGTCATCAAACATATTCTAGTCTTGTTTTTTCTCACTTTTCGGTTATCATCGTCGGCAAAGGTTACATACAACGTCTTAAGTTATGGGGCCAAATCCGACGGTCGCTCAGACACAAAGAATGCGTTCTTGAAAGCATGGAATTTGGCGTGTTCCTCCACTAGTCCCGCCATCCTCTATGTGCCGGCTGGCAGGTATTTGATTGCCACTGCGCTTACGTTCTCCGGTCAAGGATGTAAGAGCAAAGGCATCACATTTAACATAAGGGGTACCTTGGTGGCGCCAGCTAGTTATAATGCCATTGGAAACGCACAAGTCTGGATTAAGTTGTACAGAGTGAACCATGTTACCATATCTGGTGGTACGCTTGACGCCCAAGGTTCTTCTCTATGGGCCTGCAAATCATCTGGAAAAACTTGTCCTCAAGGGTCTACGGTACGTAAAAGGTGAAAGTGCATTCTTTTCTTTTCTCGTCGATCATGAAATTAATCATAACGAGCATACCTTTGTTGCAGACACTTGGCGTCTACCATTCATCGAACATAGTGATTAAAAAACTAAGGTCGATAAATAGCCAAATGTTTCACATTTTGCTGTACGGTTGCACGAACGCGAAACTACAAGGAGTGAGCATCGTAGCATCCGGGCTCAGCCCGAACACAGACGGTATCCATTTGGCATCATCTACAGGAATCACCATTTTGAACTCTAAGATCTCAACAGGGGATGACTGCATCTCAATAGGCCCAGGAACCTCTAATGTCTGGATAGAAAAGGTGGTTTGCGGACCGGGTCACGGCATAAGGTACACTTAGTTACCACATCATTTCCTTATTTATACACAATGATGTACAACTAAAGGCAGTTTGGAAACCAACCCGGCTTCCAAATCAATTTCACTTCACCCAGATTTAACCCGTAAGATTGAGATCGATTGCTAGCCCTTTACCCCTATATCGCGTTCAACCGTAAATAACAAATATAAAACTACTTTCAAACCTCGAACTGAATATCAATCTATCATTCCCCTCAACAAAACCGATTTCTAGCCCAAACTGGTTTTGACTTTTGTTGACTCAATCGATACCAATTAAAGAAAAGCCCGGTTTATACACCTCTACACACACATTTATATGCCTGCAAATTAAATGTACATTTTATTTCTGGATGCAGCATTGGGAGTTTAGGGTGGACACTGAAAGAACCCGGTGTTCAGAATGTAACGGTAAAAACGACAACATTTATCGGTACGCAGAATGGTTTGAGGATAAAAACATGGGAAAGAACTAGTAATGGGTTTGTTAAGGATGTTTTTTTTAAGGACGCAACCATGGTTAACGTTAAATTCCCGATCATAATAGACGGAAACTATTGTCCCAATAATGGCAACTGCCCCAGTCAAGTTTCGGGAGTAAAGATCAGCAACGTGGTGTACGAGGATGTCCATGGAACATCGGCAACAAGCGTGGCAGTGAAGTTCGATTGTAGCAAGGGAAGTCCGTGTAGCGGAATCGTGTTAAAGAATGTTAACCTTAATTTTAGAGGTCAGTTAGCGGTTTCTTCGTGCGCCTATGCTGCTGGAACTGCTTTCGGGTTACTTCGACCTACAAGTTGCCTCTAACGGACACCATAAGAATTTATTTTCTTTCCGAAACCACTACTCGATAAGGCGGAAAACATCGGGTCCAAATAGATTTCAAGATCGCTCGACTGTATAAAAGTTGGTGTGGCCCATATTTAAGCTCCCAGCCAGTGTGTTTAACTTAACGGAATCCGCCAGATCAAGCTTCCTCATAAAAAATGCTTACTTTTTTCCAGCTTATCAGCATCATCTTAGGGATTTATTGTCCTCATCTTTATCAAAGCTGTAAAAACCGTAGGCTCCAAGGGATCAGTACAATCTGTTTTATGGTTCTCACTGTGCATTTTCAAAAGTTATATCATTTATTATTCAGATTGAGAGTGACAATAATAAACTGTATTGTTCATAATTAATAGAGTAGTTAATTATTTTTATCGTTATTCTAAATTATCCAGTTTATTAAAAGCATTAACATGTTCATCGAGGCTTAGTATGAAAATCCTTAAAAACTACCGGGTCCTACAAGAGGCATCATTTTTGCTCCTTCAAAACATAATCACATTTAAAACATTGTTTATTTATTAAAATTAAGAAAGAAAAAAAAAAGACAAGTCTTAATGGGCCGGCTCAACCTAACCTTTTTAACCCGAGCCCATTCTAATTCTGTTACCCAACGTCCCAACACATTTTTGCTTTTTCCAACCCAAAAGAATGTATTCCAGGTGAAAACCAAAAGCTACAAATTACATCTAATCAACCTGATGACACATGCGAAATTGCAGATGTGAGCTTTTCTTAAGATCAAATTTAAGCTCTATATTAGTTAGATGTTTGCGTATCAAAACCAACCACACCGTAATGACTAGTTGCAAGCAATAAACATTAGAATTTAAATCAAATAATTTGAGAACATATTTTTGTTAAATTTATGAAAAAATATGTTACTATTAAACGAACCCTTTAACTTAGTGATCATTGAGGATCACTGATGTCACATGTTTATTTCGACATATTAAAAATAATCAAAATATCACAGATTTTATTTGTTGTTTGTGAGCAAATATCGAGCTACCGATGAACAACAATCAAGAAGAAAACAATTGAAATTGAAAATTAACATTGCGAAACTGAAATCGAATGTTTACAGAAACGATTACAAGAAAAACGAAACGAAATGAACAAGAAACTCTCTTGAATTCTTCTCCTGATTCCTCTCTCTACCACTTCTTCAAACGCGCCCAAATGACAACCTTTAAAAGGCTGTTAATGATCGTTAACCCTTGATTAACCAAACTAGTTTACATGTTGACAAAACTAGTCCTTAACCTTTATCTTTCGCAATGTTGTCAATTTCTGCCCAAACTTATATTTACTAAACAAAGTCAACACAAGTTGACTGATTTAACTTGCTTAACCCATATGAGCCATAAACATGATCCTTAACAATTAACCATCATCATGCATCAGTGACTCCACAGAGTTTATATACACTAATGTGATTAAATCCCAAGAAACAATGTTAAGCTCATATGTTATTCACTTTGCTTGGTTAAATCTTCACTATCATGATTGAACTCTAATCTATACTTCACAATCTCCACCTTAGATTATGAGTTCAACCTAGTACCAACTTTTAAGTAATTCCCAGCTTTGATTTACAAAGCTCAAACTTTGATTTGACTACAACCTTAGTCAAATAATCAGCTTCATTGTCTTGAGTATTAACATAGTTAACTTTGACCTCTCCTCCATTAACTATGTCCCTGATAAAGTGAAGTTTCACATTTATATGTTTACTCCTTTCATGAAATACATGGTGTTTTGATAACTGAATTGCACCCATGTTATCACACTTCACCTCTGCTGACCCAGTTGTGAACCCAAGTTCATTCAACAACCCTTTTACCCAAATAGCCTCCTTAACTGCTTCAGTCAAGGCTACAAACTCAGCTTCAGTTGTTGACAAGGCTACTACTCTTTGAAGAGTAGCTTTCCAACTAATGACCCCACCAAACACCTTGAAAATATATCCAATGATTGACCTTCCTTTATCTGGATCCTTGGCAAAATCACTGTCAACAAATCCTAACACCACTGGGTCATCTTCTATCACATTACCATAAGTAATACCAACATTCCTTGTACCATTTATATATCTTAGAAGCCACTTAGCCCCTTCCCAATGCTGCTTACCAGGATTGCTCAAATACCTACTTAGCACACTCACAGCATTACCTATATCAGGCCTTGTGCAAATCATGAGATACATTAGTGATCCAATGACATTTGCATATGGGACCTTTTGCATGTATAACCTCTCAGCATCACTGCTAGGACAATCTTGTAGTGATAACTTGAAATGACTAGCCAATGGAACAGTAACAGGTTTGCAATTCTCCATATGGTAAGACTTCAAAACCTTCTCAATATACCTTCCTTGAGTCAACCTTAGCCGCCTCTCACCTCTGTTCCTTGTGATCTCCATACCCAAAATCTTCTTAGCTTCTCCTAGATCCTTCATATCAAATTCAGACTGCAACATCCTCTTGGTTTCTTCTACTAACTGCAAGTCAGTGCAAGCAACTAACATATCATCAACATAAAGTAAGAGATAGATATACCTGTTGTCTTCATATTCCTTGAAGTATATGCAACAGTCATAACAGCTTCTTTTGAACCCCTGTGATATCATATAATCATCAAATCTCTGGTACCACATCCTGGGAGATTGCTTTAACCCATATAAGGACCTCTGTAGTAAGCACACTTTGTCTCCATTATGCTCAAAACCTGGTGGTTGTCTCATGTAAATTTGCTCATCCAAATTTCCATGCAAGAAAGCTGTTTTTACATCCAACTGGTGTAGCTCAAGGTCTTTACAAGCAACTATTGACAGTATGATTCTAATAGACTTATGTTTCACCACAGGTGAAAAAATCTCATTATAATCTATGCCTGCCCTTTGGGTAAATCCTTTGGCTACTAGCCTAGCCTTGTACCTAGGCTTCTCCTCTGGTAATCCCTCTTTAATCTTGAATAACCACTTGCAATCAACTAACTTATGACCTGCAGGTTTGTCAACAAGAACCCAAGTTTGATTCTTTAACAATGAGTTCATCTCATCCTCCATTGCACCCTTCCATTTCTCACACTCCTTTGACTCAATTGCTTCCTCAAAAGATTTTGGCTCATCTTCTTCTCTAATTTCATTTACCACACTGAAAGCAAATGTTGTTAAACTAGTACCTTCCCTGTATCTAACAGGCTTAACTCTGGTTCTTTGAGGCCTATTCAAAGCAATGCTATGAGGTTGCTCCCCTGTACCAGTCTTCTCCACCTGAGGAGAAACATCTTTAACAGGTTCATCTTCCTGACCTGCTCCTACAGGCTCCACCTCATTTTGTAGTTCACTATCATCAAACTGAACACTCTTTCCTCTTATAACATCCTTATAGTACATTCCTTCATTGAATGTGACATCTCTGCTAATGATAATCTTAGTTCCACCTTCCTCTAGTTTCCATAGCCTATAACCTTTAGTACCTTCAGGATATCCTAACAACACACATTTGATAGCTCTAGGTTCTAACTTTCCTATACTAACATGAGCATACCCAACAGTACCAAATACTCTAATATGACTATAACTTGGTTTTTCACCATTCCACTTTTCTAATGGTGATTTCATATCAATAGCAGATGAAGGAGTTCTATTTATAAGATAGGTTGCAGTGTTTAAAGCCTCAGCCCAAAACATCTTAGGCATACCTGAACTAAACAATAGACATCTAACTTTATTCAAAAGAGTTCTATTCATTCTTTCTACTAAGCCATTTTGCTGTGGATTTCCTGCAACAGTCAAATGTCTTACAATACCATGCTTCTTACAAAACTTATCAAATACATGGTTACAAAACTCAAGTCCATTGTCAGTTCTGAGTTTCTTAACTTTCTTACCTGATTTAGTCTCTATCATAACCTTCCACTCCTTAAATTTCTGGAATGTTTCATCCTTAGACTTAAGTGGAAATGTCCATAGTCTCCTAGACCAATCATCAATTAAAGACAAGAAATACTTAGCTCCACCTGCTGACTGAGTCCTAGCAGGACCCCATAAGTCAGCATGCACATAGTCTAACATACCTTTAGTCCTATGTTGGGTCCTTTTGAACTTAACCTTATGTGCTTTAGCTATCACACAATGTTCACAAAACCCATGGTCTAAATCTGATAACTTGTCAATAACTCCTGCCTTAACCAACTCTCCTAAACCTTGAGAACTAATATGTCCCATTCTTTGGTGCCATAGAACAGTCTTAGCATTGGCATGTGATACAACACTAGCATTAACCTCACCAGAAACATCACAATCTAAGAAATACACTTGGTTGTTTTTCCTAGTTCCTGTGAGAACTACCATGCTCCCTTTAATAACCTTTGCCTTTCCATTCTTAAGACTCACCTGGCATCCACTATCTTCCATGGTTCCTAAGGAGATTAAATTCCTTTTGAGAGATGGAATATACCTAGTATCTTTCAAACTAACTATAGTTCCATTAGCCAGTTTAAGATCTACAGTGCCTATTCCTTCAATATAACACTCCCTGTCATCACCCATTCTAACTGGCCCCAAAGTTTTATACTCTAAACTTTTAAAGTAATTCTTATTGGGTGTCATATGATAGCTACAACCTGAATCTAAGACCCAGTCAGTACTTCCTATTGTATCAGAGGCAATCAACACATCAGCACTATCATATCCTTCACTAGAATCATCAATAGTACTATTGGAATTACCTCTACTCTTGTACTCAGCCTTTCTTCTTTTCCATTCAGGGCAATCCTTCTTGAAATGAGATTCAGACTGACATACAAAGCATCTTCTCTTAGTCTTGGATTTGGATCTTGTAACTGGAGTTTTCTGCTTGCCTTTGTATCCCCTTGATTCTGACCTTCCTCTTGCCACCAAGACTTCTGGTCCCTCATCCTTCACATCATTGTTTTTCTTGTGAAGTTCTTTGGAGTTTAAGGCAGCAGTTACATCTTCCATTGACAAAGAATCCCTGCCAAACATTAAAGTGTCAACAAAATGTTCATAGGAATTTGGCAATGAAGACAAGAAAATAATAGCCTTATCTTCATCAGAGATGGTGACATCAATATTCTCCAAATCCAGGGTTACCCTGTTGAAATCATCAACATGGCTCTCAATTGTAACCCCTGATCCCATCTTGAATGTATAGAGCTTCTTCTTCATGTAGAGTCTGTTTGCCAACGATTTTGTCATGTAAAGTTGTTCCAATTTCTTCCAAACAGCTTCAGCAGTGACCTCTTTTGACACCTCTCTCAACACCCGATCACCCAAGCACAAAATTATTGCACTGTGGGCCTTGTCCATTATCTCTTTCTTTTTCTTATCAGTCAAACCCTCGGGGAAATGATCTTCTCCTTTCAACGCTTCTGCATTTCCTTGATGAACCAGCAACGCCTTCATTTTAACCCTCCATAGGTTAAAATCATTCCGGCCATCAAATTTATCAATATCAAACCTACCGTTTGATCCCATCCTCTTCTGATTGTCGATCGAAACCGAAATCGATGATCAATTTCTCCGCTCGAGCCCTAGGCTCTGATACCAATTGTGAGCAAATATCGAGCTACCGATGAACAACAATCAAGAAGAAAACAATTGAAATTGAAAATTAACATTGCGAAACTGAAATCGAATGTTTACAGAAACGATTACAAGAAAAACGAAACGAAATGAACAAGAAACTCTCTTGAATTCTTCTCCTGATTTCTCTCTCTACCACTTCTTCAAACGCGCCCAAATGACAACCTTTAAAAGGTTGTTAATGACCGTTAACCCTTGATTAACCAAACTAGTTTACATGTTGACAAAACTAGTCCTTAACCTTTATCTTTCGCAATGTTGTCAATTTCTGCCCAAACTTATATTTACTAAACAAAGTCAACACAAGTTGACTGATTTAACTTGCTTAACCCATATGAGCCATAAACATGATCCTTAACAATTAACCATCATCATGCATCAGTGACTCCACAGAGTTTATATACACTAATGTGATTAAATCCCAAGAAACAATGTTAAGCTCATATGTTATTCACTTTGCTTGGTTAAATCTTCACTATCATGATTGAACTCTAATCTATACTTCACATTGTTATTAATCTTTTTATTGCTTTTCCATTTTTTTTACACTTCAATCTTTTTAACATTGTGTTATTATTATACATGGATACGTCAGCATTGTATACGTTAAGTCAAAAAATGTACATGTTACAATGGTCCGTTAGGATTTTAATAATCGTCTACCCAGATTTTATTTTTAGGATAATTACGAAAATGATCTATTAGACCTTCTTTATTATCAAAATGATCATCTTTATTTTGCCTTCTTAAAATGAACATTAACTCTACAAGCAATAAAAATCAGTCACGTCAGCGTCGACGGCAAACATTCTTCGTCACGTGTCACAAAAGAACCATTAACAAGCCGCCACATAGGCAAGGCGGCAAAGCTAGCCATCCACGTGTCAACCACACAATTATTGAATATGCGTAGACCCCACACATCACCCAATCAGGTTTTATCACGTGTCCAAGAAGACAAATTTAGCAGGCACGAAAAATCTAAGAAAGCAAAGTTATTCGGCTAAATTAATTAGCTCTTTGCCGTCTTAGATTTCAGCGCCAGCAAAATTTTATTTTCTTGGACAGTGGCAAAATCTGATTGGGTGGCAAAGCTAAGAAAGCAAAGTTAGCCGGCTAAATTTGCCTTCTAGATTTTCGCGCCAGCTAAATTTGCATTCTTGAACACGTGGAAAATCTGATTGGGTGATATGTGGGGTCTACGAATATTCAATGATTCGGTAGTTGACACGTGGATGGCTAGATTTGCCGTCTTTGTCGTCTTACCTATGTGGTGGCTTCTTAGTGGCTCCTTTCAAAATTTATGTAGTCTGACATCTTTAAGTTTTCATTTGAACTCCATGCCTATCAATTTTTCTAGGTTTTCTAAATAACTTGTCTAGATGTACTTCATTTGCATTACAAAAGTTGGATGCTTCAATTAGTCAATTCAAATGGTCATTTTCTGATGAAATCCAAAAGTTTTCATCCCTTGTGTATTTACTCATTTCTGATAATCACTTAACTAGAACTATAAGTGAAGATGTGTGGCAGCTACCTGGTCTTAAGAGATTAGATGTTTCTTCTAATTCTCTTAAAGGTGAAATCTCCTAATACATTGGAAACTCAAAGTTGTTGTTCACAGATCTTTCAAACAACCCACTTGAAGGTGTTCCTTTTGAAGCTCACATGTAAAACATTTCCTATGTATAAGAGATCGACTTGAGCTCTTGCAAGCTTGGGCCTCATTTCCCAAAACAAGCATTGAAAAATCTTTCCAGCATTAATATTTCAAATACCGGAATTTCTGACACAATCCAGAAGAGATTTGGTATATGTGGCCTTCTGGATTAACGCATTTGAACCTCTCTTCCAACAACATTACGAGGAAACTAGAAGACTTGTTATCAAACATTAACTCTAACTCATAATCTTCAACATTAGATTTGAGTTCCAACAAATTCTATGATACTATACCAAATGCTTCATCCACTTTGCAATGGTTAGACCTTCCAAAAATAAAGTTAGTATAGAAATCAACTTTGTGTGCCAGATTTTTTACGGGCCTCTCTTCTTTCTTGATCACACAACTCATTCACGAGACAAATTCAAGATGGTGCACTAAAGCTTCTTAGTCTAGGACATAACAATCTCTTTGGAAGGATTCATGCTTCTATAGAGTATTTGATCAATCTTGAGGTCTTATATTTATACAACAGTAGCTTCTCATGAGAATTACCTCTATCATTAAAGAATTACAGCAACTTAACCTTTTGGGAATTGGGGGCCACCAACTTTTCTGGTGACGGGCTTGCATGGATAGGGAAAAAGTTACGGAGTTGTATGCTTGGAGCCTAATATCAAATAACTTCTTTGGAGCCATCCCTTCACAAATATGTCAATTAGTAAATCTACAAATTCTAGAATTGTCGGAGAACAAACTCTATGGAAGAATCCCCTCATGTCTCAGTAATCTCACTTCCATGATTCACAACAATGGGTTCTCATCTCATCAAAATGCGCATTATTTTAACTTTAGTAGTGGGAGTGGGTATGTTGACCATGCCATGATCAAGTGGCAAGGACGTTTGCGTGAATTTGGTATAAATGTAGGATTGGTGAAGATCATCTATTTATCAAGAAACAATCTAACTGGAAAAAATCTTGAACGATGTTAACTGATCTTCATAAACTGATTGCACTCGACTTGTCAACGAATGCTCTCATTCGAGAGATTCCATTGAAAATTGGTCACATGAAAGAACTTCTAATTTTGGATTATCTAGAAACAATCTTTCAAGAAGCATACCATCAGGCATGTCTAACATGATCTTGTTAAACTATCTAGACGTGTCATATAATAACTTGTCCAAATATTGTTCTCGGAGAATTCCATTGGACACTCAACTCTAATCCTTTCAACCTTCAAGATACATTAGAAATGCAAGACTATGCGGATTTCCTGTGTCCAAATATTGTTCCAGAGATAAAGAATTAGAAGTTCCACCCGTCGTTGATAAAAGTGAGGATATGGGACAAGATATAGATGATCTTCATGTATGGTTATAAGATATTCGTCAATTTGGAGAATTCAATATTGTACATATTTAGTTAAAATGACGGTTAGCAAACTAATCATTAAATCTGTATATCAAAATTTTGCGCCTTAAAATATGAATTGAATTTAAAAAAAATATATACATATACAAAAATGAAAATATAGTTATCACATTTTGAAGTTGGTAGTAGAAGTGGAATAGTTTATTTGGTTGACTTTCCATCGATAAATCCATGTGGGATCATATGCATTGGCATACCCTATCATTATAAACAAATACTTATCTACCATCCATCATAATGTACAACTTCATAATTCATTATTAGCTAATTAAAAAGCCATATTATATATTTAAAAAAAATGATGCAATGTTTCTAGATGCGAATTTAATACACAATGATAGAGAACTCACACAACGTGTTTGATACAGTAAAAACATGTTACAAATTAATAGAAGTGAAAAACCGATTAAAAGAAACCGGTTTTTTTTTTCAAATAACTGGTTCATTTTTTAAATAAATCGGTTTCCCGATTATGGGTTTTAGGATTCCATAAACTGTTTTTTTTTTCTTTTCAAATTTCAAAACAATTTTTTGTTAACCAATTACCAACCCGTTATTTTTAAACCGGTTAATCGATACGAACACCTCTACTTATACGTACTTTATTGGAGATGTCACATATCAGAGGATAGAAAGGATAGAAATGATAGGTGATTAAAAAGTAATCTTACTTGCAACATTTGAAGTGATAAAATTATTTTGTAAACTTCGAATATTATTGTTTCATGATTAATATTCCTGCCATGTTGCGACTCATTGACATTCGATCTGTTCGTACCCGAATATACATACGGACTACTTCTTATAATCATTACATCAATAATACAAATCCTAATCAAATCATTCTCTTCTTAACTACCTTTATAAATAACCAAATCAATATGTACATAACATACATAACTAATTAACAAACTACTTCAAAGTATAGAGAGATACAGTTATGATGGTTATCAAACATATTCTAGTCTTGCTTTTTCTCACTTTTCGGTTATCATCATCGACAAAGGTTACATACAATGTCTTAAGTTTTGGGGCCAAACCCGACGGTATCTCAGACACAAAGAATGCGTTCTTGAAAGCATGGAATTTGTCGTGTTCCTCCACTAGTCCCGCCATCATCTATGTGCCAGCTGGCAGGTATTTGATTGCCACTGCGCTTACATTCTACGGTCAAGGATGTAAGAGTAAAGGCATCACATTTAGCATAACGGGTACTTTGGTGGCACCATCTAGTTATAATGCCATTGGAAACGCGCAAGTCTGGATTAAGTTGTACAAAGTTAACCATGTTACCATATCCGGTGGAACGCTTGACGCCCAAGGTTCTTCTCTATGGGCTTGCAAATCATCTGGAAAAACATGTCCTCAAGGATCTACGGTACGTGAAAAGTGTAAGTGCATTCTTTTCTTTTCCCGTCGATCATAAAATCATAACGAGCATACCTTTGTTGCAGACACTTGGCATCTACCATTCATCGAACATAGTGATCAGTAAACTAAGGTCGATAAACAGCCAAATGTTTCACATTTTGCTCTACGGTTGCACGAACGCGAAAATACAAGGAGTGAGCATCGTAGCATCCGGGCTCAGCCCGAACACAGACGGTATCCATTTGGCATCATCTACAGGAATCACCATTTTGAGCTCTAAGATCTCTACGGGGGATGATTGCATCTCGATAGGCCCAGGAACCTCTAATGTCTGGATAGAAAAGGTGGTTTGCGGGCCGGGTCACGGCATAAGGTACACATTAGTTAGCACATCATTTCCTTATATACACACACAGTGATGTAAACAAAAAACAATATGGAACTAGTTTAGAGACCCTGCTTCCTAATCGGTTTCACTTCAACCCGATGTCGGATTGAGATCGGTTTCTAGCCCTATACCTCTATATCGGGTTCAACCATAAAGAACCCATATAAAAATATTATTAAGAAAAAGTAGTTTTGACTTTTGTTGACTCAACCGATACCGGTTAAAAAAAACTCAGATTTGTACACCTCTGCACACACATGATATATATGACCTGCAAATTAAATATACATTTGATTTGTGGATGCAGCATTGGGAGTTTAGGGTGGACACTGGAAGAACCCGGTGTCCAGAATATAACAGTGAAAACGACAACATTTATCGGTACGCAGAACGGTTTGAGGATAAAAACATGGGCAAGAACGAGCAACGGGTTTGTTAAGGGTGTTGTTTTTCAAGACGCAACCATGGTGAACGTTAAATTCCCGATCATAATAGATGGAAACTACTGTCCCGATAATGACAACTGCCCCAGTCAAGTTTCAGGAGTAAAGATCAGCAACGTGGTGTACGAGGATGTTCATGGAACATCGGCAACAAGCGTGGCAGTGAAGTTCGATTGTAGCAAGGGGAGTCCGTGTAGCGGAATCGTGTTAAAGGATGTTAACCTTAATTTTAGAGGTCAATTAGCGGTTTCTTCTTGCGCCAATGCTGTCGGCACTGCTTCCGGGTTACTTCAACCTACAAGTTGTCTCTAACAGACAACACTTAGAACCTGAAAGAAAAAAAAATTATTTTCTTTTTCTCTCCAAAACCACTACCCGAAAAGGCGAAAAACATCGGCTCCAAATAGATTTCAAGATTTACACTCTATTTTCCTCATCAAAATGCTGACTTTTTTCCAGCTCATCAGCATCATCACTCAGGGGTTTATTGTCCTCTTCTTTATCAAATCTGCAAAAAACCATAGGATCCATGCGATCAGTACGTTTCGTTATATGTGTCCAGCTACATGATATCAATGGATGTAACCCACAAAGTGAAGCATCCTTTTTGCTTCTTCAAAACATAATTTTTGCATATTTTTTCTGTGTGGTTTTTGGGTAATAATAGAGTTTTCAATCACATTTATAACATTGTTTATTTATTAAAATCAAGAAAAGGAAGAAAAAAGGCAAGTCTTTATGGGTTGGCCCAACCCAAAAGATTGTATTCCATAGGTGAAATAGATAAAAACATACACTGAATAAAAAACTAGACCAACAGCAACAGCACCAAAAGCTACAAAGTACATCCAATCAACCTGA
>JBCNJP010000010.1:110644032-110848630 GCA_039602395.1 Deinandra increscens subsp. villosa
GATCACGTAAAGGCTTAATGTTTATTTTTTCATATTATATTACCCTATATACAATAAACAACTAAATGAATAGTGTTTGGAGTGAATAGTAACCGTTTTCAAATATTTTTTTTAATTTCTCTCTTTTGAATGTTCTATTTTGATCGTTTCATTAAGTGAATAGTATTTGTAAAGTAATTCCAACCAAGTTGCATATACAAGTTATTTAAGCATATAAGGCCAAATGGTTTGTAAACCAGTAACCACTGTTAATGATCGTTACCTGACCCTACATGAAAAGAGTCAACGCTTTCTAGATAAAAATGGTGAAAATTTTCATTTTTACTGGATCAAACGGTAACTTTAAAAACTAACATTCACACGGTTCACACAGCAAGCACGCAACGCTCGTATCCCGCCAACTAGTATTTACTATGAAGTTGCTGATAAAGTGATGGCAGTTATTCACATAAGCAGAATTTCACTTGATAACCTAATAGAGTAGGTCTTGGAAATAATTAAAAATATATAAAAAATGTATTTATTGTTTAGAGATTTCACCGATCAACTGTAGTCTGTTCCCCATAGTCATACAACATGAGAAGATAGCCAATAATGAACTTATGAAAGCAGGATCCATTAATACAAAAACCCATCTCACATAGCATCTATCAAACTACAAATATATAAATCTTTTGAAAAAAGTCTTTAGGTAAAAGAAAGTCAAAGTCAACCCACAGGATCACCAGGCTGATCTTTCACTTTATAAACATCCTCCAAGCGTTCTTTAGCCCTGTGAACCTTTGACTGCAAATAAAAGCTCCCGTTTGTCGCATTCCGTTCAAATAAATTATCATATTTCTGTGAAAAAATTCAACAGAAATGTGAGCTCTTCGTGATTTCAAATAGGTCAATTTACGTTTAATATCACATGGGTCAATGAGAAGAATTGAAAAGGATTAACCAAAGAAAAATGGTCAAATGGGTAAGGCCAATGCATAAAGCCTTCTACATTATTTCTGGGTTATTTAAAAAAAAAATCATATATTTCCAGAAAAAGAGCAATCAAGTCCCTCAACCTCTTTTGTAATTGATTAAATCCTTAGTTTTTTTTGGGTCAAAAATACATACAAAAGGAACGTTTCAGAGGCTTCATCATTAAATCAAACAAAGACCCAACGAGTAAAACACAAGGACTTGACCGATAACAAAAAGAAAAAAAGGAAAAAAAATGAAATTGAGGGACATAACTGCCCTGTGTCAAAGTATACAGGATAAAATGCCTGATAACTTTTGCACTCTTATTTGGTAAAGAAAATAGTAATTAGAAAAGAAAAAAAAAAGGCAACACACTTTCGGCTCAACCAAACCTAACCATTTTGACACCTATTTACTAAGTTATAATGTGCATTGAGTGCCAGATGGTAGATCAAACAAAAACCCAACAAGTAAATCACAAGGACTTGATCAATCACAAAAAAAAATTAAAAAATTAAATGTTGAAGGACATAACTGCACTGTTTGTGAAAGTATACAGGGTAAAATGCCTGATAACTTTTGCACTCTTATTTGGTAAACTAAATATTAGTTAGAAAAAAAAAGGTGTTTCTGACTTTTGGCTCAACCAAACCTGACCATTTGACCCCTCTTTATTAAGTTATAATATGCATTGAATGCCACATGGTAATACACGGTGAAAACTCCAATTAGTGGGTATAACAGGTCAAATAAAGGTACTAGCATGTAAAAACAAGTAATCAATAGCTGGAACTTTTACTGCTCAATAGCTAGTAAAAACAAGTAATAATTAAAATAAATACATATAAAAAAGTACTAGCCTGTGCAATTTCCTCCCAAGATGACTGCTCGGTAACACCAAGAATTTGCCTTGCCTCCTGCTCAGTCATAACTTTGCTTCCTCCACGCACAGCATTCTTTAATGTTTCTTGAGCAACACCTGTCTTTGAGGCATCTGCAATTTTTATATTTTACCACAAAAATTTAATAATATTACATCAGTTATAATAAAGGATTTTATAAGCCAGAAACAATAATTTAATAAAAATACATAAGCACATAGATTATATGTGCTTATAGTTTACACATAAGGGGATTTTCACATGAAAAAGTAATGCAGACACATCCACCATGAGTTGTATAATCTGAAAGCTAGAAATTTACATATAATAAAAAAGGAAGAAAAGAAAATGATGCTTTGCGTAAAGTCATAGAGGTGGGCCGCGCAAGTGAACAACATCATTATAACTAATATTTACTCCCAATGTAGAATATTATTCACCTTAGCACTAAAGCAAATGATCAAAAGTAAACCCGAATCAGGCTTTATGTAATATTCTCAAAACTGTTTTCTTCCATTATATTGTTAAATTTGGAAGAAAAAATTGGAACTGATATTCGGCTGCTTCTAAGAACTTAATCAAAACAAAGAAGGGGCTTATTTTTATACGAATAGTAGTTTTAATATATTCATAATTTTAGCTAGAGATTTTGATCGTCAACCGAGAAGAATGGTTTCTTTACGAAAATGACAGAAATCATAATACACTTAATTGCATTTAACAAAGAAAGCCATTTCTTTTTGTTCTATTTGTTCCTAACAAATATGACCATAGTTCTTAGAATTGCTGTGCATCAAGTACAAAATCTAAACAATCTTCATATGCCGTGTAAATACAACAAATATTCTCCTAACATTGTCACCTTGGTTTTAAAAAGCGTGCCTGAGGTGCAGGGCGCTCAGGAAAATACATCAGGGGCTACGGGCAGCACCCCGTTTACTTGCAGATCAAGACTGGTTGGAAACTAGGGTCTTTAGAAGGATGATATGTAAATACAACCAAAGGGATGAAAAAACTTTGAAAGGTTTACTTGATAAAAAGGTTGATATGTAAAAGAAATGAGACTAAATGGCTTGGAGCGCCTTGCAGTTTTTTAAACCAAGATTGACACTTTTAGTCTCCGGGGCATCCACCTTTTTTGTATTTATTTAAACAGAAAACAAGTAAGGGCATGGTGACAGAAACTCACTCTGAAGGGCCTGTCGATATGCTTGAACCATTCCCCTGACCAAAATTCCAGAGCCCAGTACAATCAAATTTGCAAGAATTTTAGCAGCCTGAAAAAAGAACCTTATATCATGATTCAAGAAAATATTCCAGAATACTGAAAAGTTTATAATTAATTTCCCATCAACAGTAAACAGAAACTTCTTAAAAATAACAACGTAATTATATGAACCGATAGGAAAGTATGATAGATTTAAGAACATTAACAATATATCATTGTAATACCAAAACTGCTCAATAATAATGCTTGTAGCACATAGATTAGGGGCTGACCAGAAACTCCCAGTGCAGGTTATGCGTTTTCATAATCTATGTTCAGGGAAAAATTTGTAATTACTCAAACTGTGGATGACAAATCACCAATTTCAGAAGCAAAAGGCAATTTCAAATCTGAAATTGATTAGAAATGTGGACCACAATTCATTATTGACGAGTAAAAAACCTAATCCCAAAACCCCTACAAGAGAATTAGGAGCTTTTAAAGAGACACAACAAGTTCTTAAGATGCATTTCTTCATGATTTAAACTGGAAACTAATAAAAGCTGTTTGAAGAGTCTGTGTAGATTTGGCTGATACCATAAAATTTAACCAAATTTATTGCTTCTTAATATGAAATATTTTGTATTAAGCATGAGCTTTTTAGTGCCAAATACTGATATATTTTAGTCCTGTACCTATTTCATATCTATTTTAGTATTTTGCAACAAGATCTTTAGAACACCCCCAAAATAAGGTCTTATTATAAGCGTAAACAGATAAAAGAGGAAAGGTCAATACTTGATTCCTGGCTATCTCCCCCAATCAATCTAATCTAACTAATAGTACAGATAACTAAAAACGATGGACAATTAAAACATACCATGGGTAGAGATTAGAGCGCGGATCAACGTTGCGTGAAATTGACGGAGAATTTGAATTTCGTCGGAGGTAGGTTTAGGGTTTTGTTCGTGCGAAGCAAGTATGACGACCTGAAATATAAAATGAACGAATCTTGATGAAGAAGTAACCAGAAAACAAACAATTGCAATTCTCCAAGACCAACAAATTAACTGATATGGATTGGAGACGATTGTGGGTTTCTTTCAGAGAGGGGGTAGCGATTCGTGAAAGGGGTACGGGGCAGCCGAACAGCTAGGGTTAAGACATTCTAAAGTTTTAAGAAGGGAGAAGTTAAAATATTTATGAAATCGCTAATGTTCACATGTATTACATGTTATCTTGTGACATTCTTACGAACCGTTACTAACTTATAAATATTAAGAGATGGTTTAAATATCTAAAATCTAAATTATTAAGAGGTAAAGACGGATAACTAGTTATCGAAGACAGGATCTAGTTGCTGAAGATGGAACTCTAGTCGTCGAAGAACAAACGGCTTTTTTTTAGTGTTAGGAGTTTCTAAGATGTTCTAAAAGGCGTTGATGGTTAAAACGCTATTAATATGTAAGACTTCTTAATAACTATACAAAAAAACAAAGGGCTCTACATTTAGATACTTTTGACCGAATCAGATGTAAAATCTATTCAGAGATCTTTTCAAAAAAATAAATTTATGTTAAATGCTAACCATCCCTCATATAATAATGATTTATACACTTCAATTATATAATTAAATATCAAAAATATAAATCTTTTTATTTTAATTATTTTTTTAAACTTAATAAATTATAATAAGAAATTAATTATATTTTATCTTAAAATGTAATTTTATAGTTTCTTTAATCTTTATTATTTGTTATTTATAATTTTAAGTATCTATTATTTCTAGTTTCAAGGGTGTTTGTTTAAAAAGTTCTATAATTTCTTGTATGTTTACTTTTAGATTTATGCTTTAAAAATATAATAATAATTATATAAAAAGTTATTAGTTATATCATTTTTAAGAAATCTTATGTAATACACGAGTTAATATAACTAGGAGTAAACTTCACTTTTGGTCTCCCAACGTTTGCATATTTTAACACTTTTGATCCAATTTTTAAAATTACAACATTTCAGGATTTCGAGGTTTGATTATTTTCTCAATTTCGGTCACTTTTTAAATTTCCATCCAAATTAACAGTTGAAATCAGTCAAATATGATATCAATGAGGGGTATTTATGTAATTTTACCTTATCCCCTATTATTTATTTGATACAAAACGAAAATAAATAAAGTTCATTAGCAGCAGATATGATAAAAAAAAGTTCATCGACAGCAGAAGTCAATTACTGCGTTTTGTATCAAATAAATAAAAGGGGATAAGGGTTAAATTATAAAAATACCCCTCATTAGTATCTTATTTGACTGATTTCAACTATTAATTTGGATGAAAATTTAAAAAGTTATTAAAATTGAGAAAATAATCAAATCTCAGACCCTGAAATGTTATAATTTCAAAAATTGGATTAAAAGTGTTAAAATATACAAACCTTGAGGACTAAAAGTGAAGTTTACTCTATAACTAGTAACATATATCGACTTAAATGAATTATTTTGCCCTAGGGTATTTTACCCGTGTTAAATAGATGATTTTATAACCTATTTTAATTTTTTTATCAATAACTCATGAACTCTTATGGTGCGACATCACCTTTTACGGTTTACCTTTGTTATTTGTTATTTATAATTTTAAGTATCTATTATTTCTAGTTTCAAGGGTGTTTGTTTAAAAAGTTCTATAATTTCTTGTATGTTTACTTTTAGATTTATGCTTTAAAAATATAATAATAATTATATAAAAAGTTATTAGTTATATCATTTTTAAGAAATCTTATGTAATACACGAGTTAATATAACTAGGAGTAAACTTCACTTTTGGTCCCCAACGTTTGCATATTTTAACACTTTTGATCCAATTTTTAAAATTACAACATTTCAGGATCTGAGGTTTGATTATTTTCTCAATTTCGGTCACTTTTTAAATTTCCATCCAAATTAACAGTTGAAATCAGTCAAATATGATATCAATGAGGGGTATTTATGTAATTTTACCTTATCCCCTATTATTTATTTGATACAAAACGAAAATAAATAAAGTTCATTAGCAGCAGATATGATAAAAAAAAAGTTCATCGACAGCAGAAGTCAATTACTGCGTTTTGTATCAAATAAATAAAAGGGGATAAGGGTTAAATTATAAAAATACCCCTCATTAGTATCTTATTTGACTGATTTCAACTATTAATTTGGATGAAAATTTAAAAAGTTATTAAAATTGAGAAAATAATCAAATCTCAGACCCTGAAATGTTATAATTTCAAAAATTGGATTAAAAGTGTTAAAATATACAAACCTTGAGGACTAAAAGTGAAGTTTACTCTATAACTAGTAACATATATCGACTTAAATGAATTATTTTGCCCTAGGGTATTTTACCCGTGTTAAATAGATGATTTTATAACCTATTTTAATTTTTTTATCAAGAACTCATGAACTCTTATGGTGCGACATCACCTTTTACGGTTTACCTTTGTTGTTTTTCATAATATCACTTAACGTTAATAACTTGCATCAACAAGAACAACTTTGTTTTTCAAAAAATTATAAGATATGATATGATTTGATAGACAAATTTTGATTCATTAGCATGAATGTCTCACTGAGTGATAGAGCCAGTAATTATTTCGTATGGGGTAGGTTTTCCTTTACGTTCGAATTTCTAACGAGATAACACCGAAATATTTGGATTGAGTCGGTTTGTTCGTGTCACTAACATAACAAAAAGATTCTTTCTTCAATTGTTCAAGAATTGAACCCTTCAAAAAGGGTGTTGCTTTAGACACCATAGAAATTTCTTTTTGACACCGCATTATACAGCCCGTATAGGCCAATACGAGCTGTATAACCTGGTCAACACAATAAATGCTAAAATATACGATGCATATATATAAATACGAGTTTTATTGGGCCGGTGTTTGAAAAAAGTGTCAGGTGGGAATGTTTGACTTGTCAGATGGGAATGTTTTGGGGGAAAGTGTCAGGAAGTGTTCGTAAACGTTATACAACTTGTATAGTGTTATACGAGTTGTAATACGCTATTAGTTCCCATTGTCAAGGACTCCTAAACGACCTATATGTACCAATCCAGGTTTTATAAGTTCCAATCATTTGTAGTCAGGTTTAATCGATAATTAGTGGTATGAGGTAAAGCAAAACGAGTCGTATTGCTCTATACATGTCGTTTATGGTTTTTTCTAAGCTGTAATTAATGTTTGGCGTGTGCAATACGACCTGTATCGCACTATACTGGTTGTAAATGGCGGTGCCCAGAAAAAAAAATCGGTGTCTAGAGAAAAGGGCTTCAAAAATCAATTTCAATCAAACAATTAATAATGTAATCAACAAGAAGTAAACTTGACCAAATTAGTGTTGCATATCAAAGCACTGGCTGGCGTTTAGATGGATACAAGAAAGAGCTAAAAGGACGTCAATGGGTTGGAGTAATTGGTATAAAGGTGATATTGTAATTTGGGTTAGTGTAGTTGGTGTCATACAAGTTAATGACTCGTAAAGAGATTTAAGTGTTATAAACGAATTAAAAAGAACAATGAACACCTAGTCATATACTTTTAACTCCGTTGTAACGTGCCCATTCAATTTAACCCCAACCAATATGACATATTACGCATTTAGATTTCTGGTGCCCATTGATTTAACATGTTTGTGTAATTGCCAACCTTGCGCAAATTGCTTCATCATTCTGGATACATTTATCATATTATTCCTATTGATATTAAAATCTGCAGCTTTCAGATAGCTGAATTTATCCAAATTGCTTAATCATCCTTGATTTTAAAGATCCTGTTTAGGATCTTAGATCCTTTGTTAGAGTTGCTTGATCTTCCAATCACATGGGTCGGGATATATTCAATCGTTGTCTCAGTTGACAATTTAACAAATGAAAAGAGCATCCATTTAATAACCAAAAGCTCTAAGAATATACTAAAGGATAGAGAACAATAGAATTAAAAGTGAGTAGCTTAGAGTTGTAATGCTTAGTAATTAAAACATCAATCCATTCATCATAAAAACAATAAACTTATAGGACTTCTAGGATAATAACAAAAAATAAAATCAAAGTAACTTTAAGCACTAAAAGAATATATTTGATACTAAAACTCCTACCAAAATTGTTCCAAGACCTTTACTTCCATGCATGCAGAATTCCTCATCTCATATGATCATGTCATCTAGCCCGGGCTCGTCTGGCTCGTCGGATCCTATTGGATCGTCTGTCGACTAACTGACAGTTACTATCACTCTTAACAAAAGATAATATCCCTCTTAACCATATCTCGTCCAAATAAACGCCACCTTTCGCACCTCTAACAGGGCATCATCAGGTGCACCTTCAATATGGACCAAATACTCATAACTCCCATCTTAGATAATGTTGCTGGTTTGATTGATAAGCAACTGGCAGCTCAAAAATGTCATTATTAGGAGGCATTGCTTCCAAACAATGATGCAAATCTTCCAAACTCAAACAGTCAAGCCAATCATTATTCCCATCATCAACACCCTCTATTTTCATCAAACTTCCCACTAATCCCATATCAACTTCCTCACTTTCACCGTTGACTTTAGTCAAAGACTCACCATCTGAACATTCAAATGACTCCAAACTTGAACTTCCATTGTTGTTACTGCAACTATTCTCTTTCTGTAACTCATCTGCTGCTGAAACAATCATCTCTTTCGGATTGTTCTTCTTGTTGTATAGACGACACAGAACCCAATCGTCCAGCTACATCCCAAAAATTCAATCAAATTGGATTCGAAACGAATTGATGTAAATGAAATCCAATGCTTTAAATCCGAAATGTTAAACCGGACCAGACTTGTGTTAAGAATGGTTTTAGCAGTTGACTCGGGTTGACCCAGAGTGTCAAACTGGATTCACTATTCAAACCTTTAAATTTATAATATATACTTTATAACCTTTCAAACATGACAAACAAAAAAAATCGTAACTCACCCTGGAATTTGTGCTAGGGTTTGTAATGGTGAGTCTGTATTCATGCATGATCCAATTTGTTTTCATTCCTTTCACTCCTTTTCCCGCGTAAAATACCAAGGATTTCTTGATCCCGATTGTTGTGTTCGGGTCGGATTTCGACTTGACGGGTTTATCGGATCCGGTTGCTTTCCAGTACCCGTTTCCTGTTGCCCGGTTCGGTCTTGACCCGTTCGGGTATTTCCTGTCCCTTGATGTGAAAAAGTACCATTCCTTTGTTCCAAACAATGCCATTTCTGAGTAAATAAATTAAGGCAAAATTTAGCGCTAAAATTATAAGTTAATAGAATACTGAATAATATTATTAAACGTTAAGGTTACAATTTATATGAATCACAAACTATCCTAAAACCTAACCGGATCCGTGGAACGATATAATAATAATTAATAATAATACCTAATAATATATTCCACTACTCCACCCGTTAAAAACAGAAAAACAATAAAAACATAAAGATAACTAAGGGCATGTTTGGGAATACTTATTTGATTGTAAAAGTGTTTTTAGCTTATTAACTTATGAGTTTTTCAAAAAGTTGTTTTGATTAGTTTTTGTGGTAGAAAAATTAATAAGTTGTTTTTAAAAATGTTTGCTTATCTTGTTTACGTATAATGACCAAAAAAAGGAGAAAGTGATGAAATCTTGTGGTAAAAAAAGGTTGAGCATAATATTAGTAATTTCATTTCAAAAAGCCAAAAGAAGTTTGAAAAGCCATAGTTTTTTTCTCTTCTCAGAAAGCCAAAATCAAAAGTGTTTTCAATAAATCAATAAGAAGTTTTCAAATGGAAACCTAAAATGACAACAATACAGAGATCACAAGGAACCTAAAACTTAAAACCTAGGACCAAATGATAATATTATTAAACATGAGGTTACAATTTAAGCCTAAAAAAATAGGGCAAAACTTAACGCTAAAAATTGGGGCAAATTTCAGGCCTAAAATTAGAACAAAACTGTACATAAATTCAGAAAACGAACCAGGGAGCTCCCATGGATCGTGTTTATAGAGATCAACATCCGCGATAATCGACACGCTTTCCGACGTCGATCGGGATTTACGGGAGAGGTAATGAACAATGAGCTCTTCATCCGTGGGGTGGAATCGGAATCCAGGAGGCAGATTCAACCGAGACACAGCGTCTGTAACTGTTTTTGTAACGGATTTTGATGGCGATCTCATGGTTGTTTTTTGTTTCCGATTGAGGTTGAAATGTGTGGGAATGTGGAATTTGGTGATGATGAGAAGTGCAGACCCCATGGAAGGGTTTTATAAGGGATTTATGTGGAGAGGATGTGGGGTTTGGGTGGAGACAGAGGGAGGACAGAAGTATATCGTGTGGATCGACATTATTAGGAAGGTTCTTCGAAGGCACACGTGTGACGTTTCCCACACGAAGGAAAGATGGCGAGTGAGTGTCACTAGATCAGTCGATCCGGTAAAAATAGATATAGAAAAGTCTCGATCCGGTCAAAATCGGTAAAAACTAAATTATGATTCGTATCCTTCTTTTTTTTTAAAGGATAAAAAGGATAAATTATCCTGTATATAATATAACCGACTAACCGTCTATAGTTTAACTTAAAAATATTATACTTTCTTTTTTCTAATTAAATAATATTTTTTATATATCTATTATTACGTTTTTTCTTACTTTTACTCACAACCACTTTAAGGAAATATTAGAAAAATATATAGGAAATCCATTATGTTTTCCTTAAATATAGGGATGAACACTAATGTTTATCTCTCCTCGACTCACAATCAAACATCAGATTTTAGAAACTTCACTTATACAAATATTGGAAACCTGCTGTAAATGCTCTTACACGTTATAATTTATAAATAAATGTTTGTCATGGCATGTGTCCTCAGTAATATTTTTTAAATTATTCTTTTTGTATATAAATGTTTGTAAAAACAAACATAATTATAAAAATAAAAAAAGGAGTTAGATTAAATCATATAACGTAAAATTTAGGTCGGTTTGACTTTTGGAAACTCCAAACCTAGATTTTCTTTTTTTTCCAGACTTTCGTAATTGTTTTTATCTCCCCCCCCCCCCCCCCCCAACGAACTGGTGGCTGCTCGCAAGCCGGGATTCTGGAGCAAGGAAGTGGTGTCCTGAATCGCTCGCACCCGCAAACTTGAGACACTCTCAGAGACACTAAGTCATCGTGGTGGGCTGAGCATCAGGTTCGACTGAGAAATCGCTGTTCAAAAAAAAAAATCTCTTCCTCCCCTCCCTTCCCCCAGATCTTCTTATGTTTAGTTTCGCATGGATGATTAGATCTAGTTAATCATAAACTTACATATTTATTTATTATTAGATGGAAAATTCACCCCTATTAATCCAGTTATCACATATTGGTCGATAATAATTTCAGTTTTTATTTTTCCCCACAATAATCCTAGTTATAAGACCATTTGTCTATATTGATCCGCCATTAACTAAATAATAACCCAGTTAGTGTATTGCTGACTGGACATCCTAGGTGTCGCTTTTTAAACAAACCACATAGGATGTCCAGTCAGCAATACACTAACTGGGTTAGTGTTTAGTTAACGACGGATCAATATAAACCAATGGTTTTATAACTATGATTATTGTGGAAAAAAATCAAAACTGATATTATTATCGATCAATATGTGATAACTGAAATTAATATAAATCAATTATCCTTGTTTTTAAATACAAAAGATGAAACTAAACTTGATAGTAAATGTCATAAACGATCATATTTTTATTTTTAAATATAAAAGATGAAACTAATATTACTTTTGCTTCTATCGACAGCAAATGTTTCTGTATAAAAACTTTTGCTTCTATTGAAATTTAATATTACTTTATCAATTTATTCTTATTGAGATGGAGATTCATAGCATCTTGACTTGGACTCCAAAAGTCAAAACTGTTGGCGACTACTACTTGTACTCAAACGACTCAAACTCCTCCAAGCAGCAGCCAGCAGGAGAATAAACATGATGACGTAGCTGCAAACGTCATCGAACATTGTCACATTACACTTTGACTATCATTTGAGACGCAGCGGCTCGTTTATAACTTCCACAAGGTGAGGACAGACATGATGACGTAATTGCTCACGTCATAAACATCGTCACTACTCACTACAAAAGTTTTCTTCAACCATCGACTTTGGTTTTTATATCTGAAAGACTGAAATTAAAATTGACCATAATACCAACTTTTTTAACGGTTGTCCTTTCTCTTACAAGTTACAAATAAAAATGTTGCCCTACTTTTTTGTTTTGAACTTTTAAAAAAACTAATATTTTGATGTAAAGAAAAATTTATAAAGCGTAAAACTTATAATGCAAAGTTCAATACATATTCAAGTTTTAATAAGTAATAATGATTAATCATTACGACTATTAAAGCCATAAGCAAAAGAGTATGTACCTTATCAGAGGTTTGGCAAGGCTTAAAGTCCCGTGTAAGTACACATGCGACATGAAAAACGGATACAAGTCGATTAGTACAAGTGAAAAATGTTAGAATTAAAATAAGCACCTGATTAGAAACTTGAGACTTTAAAGAAAATTGAAAAAGGAAGAACCATCACCATCCTCTAGTTCACATATACAGTAGAAACTCGATAAACTAATACTCGATTATTTAATAAACTCTCTAAGATAATATTTTTTGTCGGTCCCGACTCGGGGATAGGGTGCTAAATTAATAATTAGCTAAAATTATAAGATAATACATTTTTGATAAATTCTTTAGACCCCATATAAAATATAAATTAATAATTCCTTATATATAGCATATTACATGAATGATTTATAAAGATTTCTTGAAAAATGACTAAATTGTCTTTTGTTTTTTGTTGAAATCAATTTCCCCTTAAATCTCGTCTTTAATATTCCTGAGCATGATAAGAACTTCTGGTGTTGTTTTCTCATAGCTCAACAAGAAATTGTTCAATGTGATTGCCGCTTTAATAGTCTCGTTTCGCGAAGGGGGCTCCATAATAAAATATTAATTAATATATTAGTTAATAATTATTAATTTATCGATTAATTAATAACTATTTTAATTAATAGATTTTGGTGGTCCCAAGTGTATTATTTTATAGAGTTTATAATGTATATTATTATATATAGTTCAAGCTCTAACAACAATAATCTGTTAGATTCAAACGTTGCGCCGCGTGTGGTTCAACCATACCCATTTTATTTTCGAACATGACTAGGCAAAGTACAAAGAGATTGTGAAATCATCTACCTCGTCAGATATTGATAAACGAAAAAGATTCAAAAGAGCATAAAAACCGACCCGGAATGGCCGTGGAACGAGCTTTGGGTGTGCTCAAACGTAAATGTGCTATAATTCAAGACCTCACACGCTTTAAGCATCGCTCAAAAATTAGAAGAAGAATGTACGCTTACATCATATTACACAATATAATTTTAGAAAACCGCTTTTATAGGGAGCAATCATAACACATTAACACCACTAAGCTACGAGATCAAGTGTAGCTCGTGAGTTACTTATATATTATCATTCCTGTTGCCAAGTTAGTAAAAATAATTCTTTCCGTATTTAAAACCTTTCATGAAAGATTTCCTCATCATATAGAGGACCCGAAAACATATAATCATTTACATGCATGAAACCTTTCTTCCACTCTTCTCGGATGCCGTTTCAAATCATCGAAACCTTTCTTCCATTTTTAGACCAATGCTCCACTAAATATCACATATTTCAAGCACATGGCTTCATATTCACTCGCGGTCTCGATCAAAACAACCTTTTTCTCACTCGCTTCATCGAAGCTTGCTCCAAAACAGGTCTCCTGGATCACGCCATTTCGGTGTTCTCTCACACCACCTGCAAGAATATGTATCTTTACAACACCATGATCAAAGCTCTCTCGACTAATTATTCTCGTATCAAAGATGCAGTCTTTTTTCACAACGAAGCTCGGGGTATCGGGTTGAGACCTGATTGTTATACGGTGCCGTTTTTGTTAAAGGGTGTGGTTCGTTTGGGTCCGGGCGGGTTAAGTTTGGGGAAAGGGGTTCATTGTCAAGCGGTTAGTTATGGTTTTGGTAATTATGTTTATGTGGGAGTGGAGTTGGTTAGGATGTACGTTTCTTGTGGGCGTGTGTGTGATGCACGGAAGGTGTTCGATGAAATGCTTGTGAGAGATGTGGCGGCCTGGAACGCGATGGTTTCTGGGTATTGTAAGGTTGGTGAGGTTGATAAAGCCTGCACGTTATTCGAGGTCATGCCGGAGAGAAATGTGGTTTCTTGGACCGCGGTAATTGCGGGATACGCTCAAGCAAACCGACCTTCTGAAGCTGTCGAGATTTTTAGTAGAATGCAAGTTGACGGTGTGAGCCCGGATGAGGTCACAATGTCGGCTGCACTTTCGGCGTGTGCACAGTTGGGTGCCCTGGAGCTCGGGGAATGGATCCATGGCTACGTAAATAAACATGGTTTACGCAAAATCGTTTCTTTTAATAATGCGCTTATCGACATGTATGCAAAATCGGGGAACATAAAGAAAGCGGTTGAGGTTTTCGAAACCACGACAGATAGATGCGTTATAACATGGACCACTATCATCGCCGGATTGGCTCTACACGGGTTTGGAAAGCAAGCTCTTGGTATGTTTTCACGGATGGAAAACGCGCAAGTTAAACCAAATGATGTCACACTTATCGCGGTCCTTTCTGCCTGTAGCCACAACGGGTTGGTGGAACCGGGCCGTTGGTGTTTCAACCACTTGTTTTCGAAATACGAGATTAAACCAAGAATTGAACATTATGGTTGCATGATTGACCTGCTAGGTCGAGCCGGATGCTTGTTAGAGGCGCAAGAACTAGCTGACCCGCATGCCTTTCGAACCAAATGCAGCTATTTGGGGCTCACTTCTTGCAGCATCTAGACTTCATGGAGATGTTGATCTTGGTCAACGAGCTTTACGACGTTTGGTCAAACTGGAGCCACATAACAGTGGGAACTTTTCACTTCTTTCGAATATATATGCTTCTTCGGGCCAATGGAGCGAGTCCGGATTAACAAGGAAAGTGATGAGGGATCGCGGGGTGAAGAAGGTTTCGGGTTCGAGTTGCATTGAGTTACATAGTAAGGTTCATGAGTTTATTTCTGGAATTAGTTCACATCCTCAGTCTGAGAGGATATTGGAAGTTTTGTCTTTGTTAAATAGACAAATGGAGATGACATATATTTATATCTAAACACATATGGTTTCAAGAATGTGAATCCGAATATGTAACATCTTATTTATTGATGTTTTTACGGTTCTCTGCTTATAATCAGTTCTATATTTGAACAAACCCCTGTATATAGGAGTTTTGTTTATTTGATTGTTAGCATGTTGTTGTATAAAGATTTGTATATTTACTTTATATTAGGCTGTTTTGGAGAAAATGTGATTTCTTTAAGCCTTGTTTTAATGATTATATTTATCTTCATAGACTATGTTTTTTATCTATGAGCTTCAGAAGCAAGGAACTAACTAGGGGTGTTTATAAACCGTTAAGATTAACCGGGCTGTTCAAACTGAACAAATAGAGCTGGTTCGAACATTTTGAGATTTTGACCATGTGCAGTGGACATGTTATAACTTATAAGCCCCCTATTGTTATGATCAAGAATTTCTTGATCAAAATAATGATGATGATTGATTATAGAGAAGATTATAAATGTGGTGTAATCTATGTGTCGAATCTTATTATTTTTCAAAAAGTACCTACCGCAACGCACCTGGGAACTCTTGCTAGTTTTCATTAAAACCAGACTAAATTTTTCTGTTGCTTATAATGTAGCAAGGGAAGCAAAACAATGGCATCATATAACTGCTTTAAATTTGGCCATTGAGTATAACAGAATGTATTATCAGCATGCCATTATTAAGAACTAATGATGTCAATCAAAACTTACAAGCCATGAAGCATCGGATTCATACTCCAAAACAGACCGATGCAGAATAAGCAAAAGAGGTGAGATATATTGGCGTGTCTAAAAATTGAGGTAAATTCAACACCAGAATCGTGATTCGAATCATACACGAACACCCAATTCAGATATTTTCGTTATCCTTTTGTTCATAGCAAGCCTCTCGTCTTTTAGAGCTGATGCCATATTAGCAACCTGAACAATGGAAGCGGAACCCAGGATTTAGAAGCCAAATTCATATATATCCCTCACTAAAATGTTCATAAAGAAAACAGCTGTATTTCATAATATCATATCTAACCCTTCCAAGCTCAATTTTCTTTGCTACACAGGGGCCAGGGAGGCGCCACAATCTGATGTACGCAGTCTCACCTTACACATTTGTGCAAGAGGTCGTTTCCCACAGCCTAAACCCATGACCTCATGATCACAAAGCAACAACCTTACCGGTTGCTCTAAGGCCCACCCTCCTATATTTTATAAGACTAATAGGAAACCCGCGCAATGTGGCGACGTCATTAATTTAGTTCGGGTTTATCAATCCTATCATGACATATCATATAGCATGTGTTAATTGATTTTTTTTTACCAAATTAGTTGATTATCTTCCGAATTGTTTAATTGTCTTTTTCCGTTTAGTTATACGCACCAACTAATCAAGCAAATTAAAAATGCAACTTTCTTATTAAGAATGAAAGTTTCTTGATCTTGATTATCATTGAATTCTTGTTTTAATTCCATCTTTAAATTTAGTGTTTAAATTTCCATATGCCCCTTAATATCTTAAAATTTAAGTAAAATTACATTTTTTTCCTACTGAAATGTATATCTAGTATAGATATTTTAGCTATATATTTGGAGCTAGAGGGTCTCAGCGGGAGCAGCTTCTCTATCCCTTGGGATAGAGGTAATGCTCGCCCCATCACACCCTCCCGTCCCAGACCCTACAAATTAAAATGATGCCATTTTCCAAAAGTGGGTTTTTTCAAACTGAAATGTCATTTACTCCTCTACTAACTAATTATAAAAGAATAAGACAAAAGTGGTTCGGGCCAACCCAACCAATTTTGTCACCTCTAGGGTACTTTGTCATGGATTTACCTCTGCTCGCAGTCGCAAAGCATCTCGACCAGGAATCTCTCGCAAATCATTCACAAGATCTGTTTAAAGTGCAAGGGATATCAGGTAAATTCATATTTCCTCTTGAAAGAACAAAAGTTCATTTTAGGGGGTGTGCATTAGAAAGTTGAATATCTGATTGACAATAATCAGTTACATTGTTTGGATAAAAATATTCTTAAGGGTTAATCTCCATTAATTTTCTTTAAGTGTGTGTTTGTTTGGAGGGTTTGATAAACTTACCATTAGCTTGACGTTCAACCTTGTGAGCCGATTTAGCAAGACTTTTAATCTGACCTCCAGTATTTCTGCATAGTAAATTAATTTAAAAGATTATTAGTCGAGACAAACATACTTACATAGTTACATTGTCCCTAAAGTAAATGGCAGCTACAAGAATTGATCCTAAACACATAGGTGAAATTTAACCCAGGACAAGTTCGCTGGAAATTTAATTCAAGCCATACAGTTGATACGATTAGGGGCAGTTAGGGGTGTGCAAAACTCAATCCAAACTTCAGAAGCCGGCAAACAGAAGGAAAACAGACGGGAACTAGTTATGTAAAGTCCGGTTTGCGGTTTCGTCGGGTTCAGTCCAGTAAAAAACCAGATAACGTTTCTTTTATTTTGATCTAAAACT
This sequence comes from Deinandra increscens subsp. villosa, assembly GCA_039602395.1. Lineage (NCBI taxonomy): Eukaryota > Viridiplantae > Streptophyta > Magnoliopsida > Asterales > Asteraceae > Deinandra > Deinandra increscens. The sequence continues at coordinate 110,661,808 of JBCNJP010000010.1, forward strand.
ATTGTTTAGGTGTGTAGTTGGGCTTCAATTACTAGCCCAAAAGTTTTAAGTTTAGGTCCTGATCCAGTTTTGTACCAAACCGGTTCTATACAAGCACCGAACGGACAAAGAACAAGGAACCGGTGCTATATGATCCGCTTCTTCATTCTTGAAGTTTTCAACATTTTTGAATTTATGGTTTTGGATCGGCCCGGTTTGTGACTGCTGCATATTGATTCAGGATTAAAGACCAATTTGAGATTTTATAGTTTGGAAAAATAAATAGGAAAGAACATCATTTCAATTTGGAAAAATAAATAGGAAAGAACATCGTTTCAATTTGAAAAAATAAATATCCGGATCCAGATCCACACCGAACCAGACCAAACCAAGAACCAACTTATGACTATATTCTGAACTATAGAACCGAGAATAGGGTCAAATATAGCATGTTCAACTGTTCAAGTAGGTCGGCTCATGGTTTGGTTTGTCAGGCCAGCCCATGAAACATGACAAAACAAAAATTCTTGTAACTTTCACAGGATTGAGTCTACCTTAGTTCACCATAGCCATAAGTCATCCCTTTCTCGGCAAGAGCAGCCCTTTCAAGTAGCTTTTCACTCTCTTTCTTCATTAACTGAACCGAAATGGTTAAATCATTTACGCTGTTTGCAGCTTTGACAATCCGTGCCTGAATATACATAATAACAATAAAATGCTTCAGGATAAAGATACAACACTAAAGTGACCTTATGACCATATTTGAAAAGTTCGTGCATCTTACGTAGTGGGGTAAATTTCAACCATTTACTTGCGGAAGAGTCATGTGGGTTGTTTTTATATCAAACAGGTGAAACAAAAAGACACTTTGGAAACAGGTGAAACGGGTCGAAAGTCAACGCGTGTCTATTTCAAATACATACAACCTACCGAACCCTTTTATTCAAAGATTTAGATTATTATTGTAATACTATTATTTTTGCAGTCATAATTAAGAGCATCAACAATTTATAGAAAAATTCAAAAGGAGACAAAAAAAAGTCTTTGCGTTTCAAGCTAGCCCTGCCTGTTTTGACTCATGAAAAATGACCCATTTTGACTCGTGAAAAATGACCCATTTCGACCCAAACCCATTTGAGTCATCACCCAATCCACCTATTATGCAACCTCTAATCATATGCCAGTTTATGTAACCTAGGCAAAGCACTTGAAAGGGAAACGGATCGAAAGGGTTGAAAGTAGACCAATGTCTATTTCTAACGCATACAACCTTCAGAACCATTATTCAAAGATTTAAATTATTATTGGAGTAATATTGTTTTTGTAATCATAATAAAAGCATTACCAATTCATAGAAAAATTAAAAAAACAGACAAAAAGGTCTTTGTGTGTGAACCTGGCCCAGCCCATTTTGACTTGTATGAAAAAATTGACCCATTTCAACTCAAACCCATTTGACCATCACTCAATTATGCAACCTCTGATCATGTGTCAGTATATGAAGCTAGGCAAACTACCTCCTCAGACTGAAATCGACCCAATGTGCGACGGAACAAGAATCTTCTAGGGCCTGCATGCAGGAAATCAAGAGATATAAAGACACAAAATAATGTCATTTACATTTGAACTACAGCATCTTACTCCACATCGCATCACACCATCTTTCAGGTTTCAGCAAAATGAATCATATTTTCAGGTGCTAATTGCAAGAATTAACTTATGGTTAACAACAAAAATACAAAATAGCTATTTGACTAAGCAGAAACATTTAAGGTATTCAAAAAGAATAATTTTTTTTGGAAGAAACAGTGCTGCTTTTCAAATAACTCTAGTCACTTATGGTTATAGATATCATAAGTAGACATAGTGGCTTTATTTATTTTTTCTTAAAAGAAAGATGTAAGAGCCTTATGTAGCAAGTTAAAGATAAAAATAGAAAAAAGATCTTTTTGCTTACCTCGCATTAAGAGAAGACCAGCTGTAATTGCAACTCCAGCAGACAAAGTTGAGTGTTCTCTCGCAACGTTGATTTGATCTGTTAACATGAACGTATGAGAGAAGGATGACTAAACAAGCCAAGTGAAAGAAACTTCAAGAAACATTTGCAATTAAAAATATCAGAAAGTCCGAGACTCTGAATGGTTTTGCTGTCATTAAAAACAAATTTGGTAGTTTTAAAAAAGTCACCTTTGATCTTAGTGAAGGCTAGATCTTCATAACTCTTATATTGTGATGTGTATTGCCGTACATGATCCTGAAAAGTTAAACATGATAGATAAAGCTTAAAACAGATTAAAAAAAGGTTATCACAAAAGAAAAAGAAAACCCAAATGTGGGATCACAACCTTTGTAAGTAGAAGATGAAGACTAACACATATCTCGATCTTTAACATGTTTTGCTTAACATGTATAAGATTTTGTGACGGACAATAAATCACAAAATAATGCATCACATACATGTAAAAGAAAATGGAAGCTGAAAAGACATTGTTACGACAAAAAATAAAATGAAAAGTGAATGCATCCAGCTTGTACATACAGGGAGTTATAGATGCATACAGGGGAACACCTTCAAAGCTTTTTCTTCACGTTTTACTTGAATATTTATACAATTATTGAGCTCATTAATAAGTCATCCAAATGTTACACCACAAACCTTTGATAAACTAGCTTGGGGATAGGAACAAACTGTTGAAGAGGAAGGATAATGATCAATGGAGAACAATCAAATTTCATATTAGGTGAGATCTAGATGATCAAAAGGTATTACTAAGTACTTAATAGTCTAGTTTATTGGCATGATAGAAACTTTTATCAGGTTTAATCAATTATACATATTCTGTTCGTTGTTCTAGATACATTAACCTATTTGCAGACTAACAATAATATATCCTCATTGTGCAGATGAAACAAGGCTCACCAGGAGTAATATGCAAAAAGACATACACACATAAATTCATTAGGACAGAGTGTGCTGTATGTCACATTTCCAAATCAGATTATAAATTTAATTCTCAAGTATCTCTAATAAAAGTTAAAACACAATATTTTACAACACATCAAATTTTCGCAGATAAACATCTCTCCTATTATTAGCAGCACACACTTTGTATATGTTAAAAATAGGCAGGTACACTTATAATGAATGATGGCTAATTCAACTGGGCTAAAAAAGTGAACAAACAACTATTAATCCTCAAAGTAGATTTCACAAAAGCCTTTGATTCTCTTAACTAGAAATTTTTAGATAATTTTCTCAAGCAAATGGGACTTAGAGTGATGAGGAGAAGATGGATTAAATTTTGTCTACATTCAGTCACGCCAAGATCAATTCTAATCAATGGTTCACTAAGTAATAAATTCAAGCTTAAAAGGGGGATTTTCAAGGTGATCCTTTATCCCCTTCCCTTCGTATAACCGCCATCGAAACTTTAAAAACGCCTATGGAGGAAGCAAGATCAATAGAGGCGTTTAAGAGCATTCATGGCAGGTTCTCAAAAAAAATGTGAGTGTAAACCCTAAAATTTGAGGTTTGGTTTGTGAGTGGTTGTGAGTAAAGGAGAGAGAAAAAGTTCAGCAAATCTGCATATTTGACAAAAACAAAAGATGATTTGCTAAAATTTTGGGTTTGGTTGTGATTGAAAGAGAGAGAAAAAGGTAATGATAAAGGTATAAAAAATATTATTTAATTGTGGTTGTGAGTGAAAGAGAGGGAGAAAAAGTAATAATAAAAGTATAAATTATAGGGATGTGGATGGAGCACCTGCCGTGAATGCTCTAACGATGTGCAAGTCACTCATTGTGATCCCCAATCACTCACCTTCAGTTCAGAGACAACACTATCATCTTTGGAAGCTTTCATATGGCTCAACCTTAAACATAACTTCTCTAAAAGTAGGTTTATTGGGGTGGAAATTCATCAACCAAAGGTTTCTTGCATGGCTAAGGTTATCCAATGTAGTGAAGACAGGCTTCTTTTCTCTTGGGACTTTTGGAGGGAGCTTCAATGAGAAGAGCTGATCAATGGACCTCTCATAATTGTCAAGTTTCAGAAAGAAAACTATCTGCTTGGAAAGCCAAAAACATGTAAATGAATGGTAGAGCCACTCTTCTAAAATATGTACTTTCTCATTTACCTGTGTAATTCTTTTGTTTATGCAATGCTCCATCCAAAGTTCTAAGGACTTCGGAGAGCATTAGAAGCCGACTTCTTCTGGATCACTATCACAAACATAAGAAAGATCATGCTGGTCGCATGGAATCAATCAGTGGCTAAGTTGAAGAGTGGAGGTCTTGGCATAAATGATCAAGCTACCACTCCTCCCCGAATGGTGATAGAAGATTCGAGTTAATGCCTTGATGAGTTGATGGTGATTCTCTTTGGACTTCCGTAATTAAGAACAACTTGTAGTGATCCTCAAGGATTAGAATTTTTAAACTCTACTCCTAACATCAGGGTGTTTGGTATTCAACTTCTCTCTACTTTTACAATGAAAATTGTAGATGGCCTTTCTGTACTATTTTGGGACAATTTTGTTTGCTTCGAGCACTTAGCTGACAAACATTCCCAAGCTTTATGAACTCAAGTTGAACAAATCTTGTAAGATGCAATATAGATAGTGCTTACTGGATAATCATGTCAACAGAAACTCAACTTGAAAAAGTCAGATTCAAACTGACTAACTGAGAGTCTGAGAGAGGGCAGAGTGGTGACTAGTGCGCCATCAATGAAACATTAACATTTGAAATGAAATGAAACTCACCTGTCCCTATAAAAGTAAGTCTCCATCTGTAGAGATGCTAAAGATAGCAACCCCACCCGAATTAATCTTGATAAAAGGAGTATATACCTCCTTAACTTCCTATCATATCCTACTTGTAAATGGTGCTGTGAAAATCGGAATCAAGCCTTGGTTGTTTACCATTGGGTCAAATCTCGTTCGACAAAGGTGTTCTCCTAGTGGAGGATCCTTCCTTCTAACTTAAGTAGGTGTCTCATGAGATTCTAAGACCTAAGTTAATCATTTTGTTGGAGTATCTAACTTGTGCAATAAAACTTTAGTCTGAAACAGTAAATTGAATGTCATGTTTATGTTCCTCTATCCCTAATCTCTATTCCACTTAACCAGTGCTGTATTTGTTTTCTATCTTATAGGTCTCTGTTCATTAATACATTAATACAGTCCATTGCTTCTTGACTTCTTCAATATATACATATATATATGGAATACGGATTACGGGAAGCTATAAGAGTAGCGAAACAGACATGAACAGATATATACAGAAATCGAAGAGTACCTGAAGAGTTTGAACTTGAGTGGAGGAGCTCTGCTGGAGCGATCGGGCGGAGCGAATGGCCGAATCGGCGGATTCCTGAACCGTACGAGGCAGATCCTCTGAAATGTAGGAGAGCCATGGCTTTTCTAGCTGGTGAATCTCCGATGCCCCGTCGGCGGCGTTAGGTGGTGAATTGGCGGCAACATCGCCGGTCATCTTCTTCTCCGTTTCTCGGTTTCTCGATTTTTGCAGTTTGATTCGACTTTTGTTCGCCCTTTTTCTTTTTCTCTTCTTCTTAATTTTTTTTTTATAATTATTTTCGGATTTATGAGCAAATGTACGCTTTTTTCTCAACAACCCCTAAGGTTTCACTAGTAAGCCAATCTAGCCCAGATCTATTGATAATTAACAAAGTGGTCGGCCCGTTTAATAAACAAATTGGGTTTTCCGTTTAATAAACAAGTCGTTTAGTATTATTGACTAATATAAAAACGAACAAGTTCAATGGGCCATAAGAAAATGGTAAGTTGTTAAAAAGTCCATGGTTTAGGCTATTAAGGTGTATAAAGAAGTCGTTTTTATATCAAATGAAAGCTCAGCCTTATATTGAATAAATGTTTGAATAAATGTGTAGATTTAAGAGTATGATTAAAATATATTTGAGTTAGTGTTTGTAATATAAACTTACTTTTTCTAACTCCTAATCTCTATTTGCTGGCTTGTATTCGCATAGATTTGAACGCACATCATATTTGTGTATGGCAAACATAAACACCGCTAGATTACATTATAAGATTACCTTTTTTATATGGCGAACACACTCTGTAGGGTGATGTTCGGTTTCTTTAATCAGGTTTCGGGGTCCTCGTACCGGGTTTTTATACTTAGGAAATGAATCCAAAACTCAAACCAAATAAACAACGGTAATTGGTATTGAGGTTTTGTTTTTCGGTTTATTCAGGTCAGTTTTAATCGGTAAATGGGTTGGATTGCAAGTGGGCTGCTTTTGTGCTTGTACATAGGTCGTCTTTAATATAGCTGTTAGATGATTAAATGGGTTGCAATATCACTTTATAATTGGATGTATTTTGGCTTGTAAACCGACTAATACCAGGTTAGAAATATGAACAAACAATGTGATTTTATAAAAACAATTCAATCTCTTATTTACATCTAGACATGAAAAAAACCGGTTTGAGAACCGGTTAGACAAAAAAAAAACAGGCCCCCGTTTGAACACAAACCAGTTAGGGTTACGAACCGAACCGGCAGTTACACATAAGTTACACTTCTTTGGCTCCAAACCGGTTACAAAACCCGTTTTTTATCAACCGGCTTCCCAAAAAACCGGTTATCCGGTTAGCATCAGTTAGATAAACTTTTATTAAAAACCTGTTAGAAACCGAACTGGTTATACCCCTAACCGGTTTTGACCGGTCAACTCTCCTAACCGAAACTGGTTTGTAACTATAAAACCGGTTTGTGCACATTTATACCCGTGTTTATTCCTTGCACCACTTCCTATTGTTGAGAAACTGTTTTTTTATACGTGGTCCACATTTTATGTTAGATTTTGAAATTGAGAGGCATTGATGGCAGGATCAGCCAGGGAGTACAAAATTCCCATTTCCACTCCCTCCCTTCCTTCTTTCCTTCAAACAGACACAAACCCCTCAATTTCACAAAACGAAAAGAGGGGGGATTTTTGCAGACATCCCATGAACAATCCCTAAATAAAATTCATCCCTACACATTTCAATTTCTCCACCAAATCACAACCTTCATTCAATTCAATTCAGTTGTCGGGTTAGGTTCTTGGGACGGACGACACCAGGTTTGTTTGCTTCCCGATTCTTCTACAATCTCTTCTTACGAATTAGGAATCCTTTTAACTTTTCAACAGTTATTTAATCAATTGATGAATGAATCTCGGAGTCAAAAATTGCTCTGATTTTGATCAATTTCAGATTAACCTCCCATTTTGTACCAAAAACCGTTTTCTCTGTTCGTCGATCTAAAATTAAATTTCATTTTGACCTAAATTTGATCTTCCAGTCCAAGTTTTTTATTTTTGATAGATAATTTTGCTCTCTAATTTCCGTGCGTGAAATAATCCTTTGATTTCAAAATTTAAAAACCTTGTACAATGGCGATCGATAGGGTTTTAATCTGTACAGAATTTGTTTCGAAAGTAGAATTCGATCATGAAAAAATGTTGGTGGTTACAGATGGAAGAAGAAGGGAGTCAATCAACGGGATTCTGGTGTTACGAATGCTCCAGAGCAGTCGAAACGATCACGGAGGTTGAAACGGTTAAATGTTCGTTATGTCACGGTGGATTCGTGGAGGAATTGGACATCTCAAGGAGTACTGATAATCGTAATCATAATCATAACCATAATCATCACCACCAGATCGGAGATTCCGAATCTGACCGTACACTCTCACTGTGGGCCCCGATTTTGCTCGGAATGATGAGTAACCCTCGCCGTCTCCGGCGATTCCGACAAATCGAGTCCGATAACGAAAACGACGATAGCAACGGTTCGGAGGTTAACAGGGGATTGCAGTCGGTTGTGAGGAGGAGGCGGCGGAGCTCCGCCACCATCCTCCAGCTGCTTCAGGGGGCCCGCGGGGGGATGATAACCGAATCATCGGATGATCATCGGGAAAGAGATCGAGAGCGCGAGCGTGTGATAGTCATCAATCCTTTTAATCAAAGGATTGTTTTCCAGGGAGCTGGTGCTCGCCCGTTTGGTTCTGGTGGTTCGCCACAGAACCACCAGACGTTTGGGTCATTTGGCGATTATTTTGTCGGGCCGGATATGGATTTGCTCCTCCAGCATTTGGCGGAGAACAGTCCGGCCCGATATGGGTCTCCACCGGCTCAAAAAAAGGCGGTGGAAACCATGCCGACGGTGAGAATCGACCGGGATCTGAATAATCTGATCCTGTGTTCGGTTTGTTTGGATGATTTCGAGATCGGAAATGAAGCGAAAGAGATGCCATGTAAGCATAGGTTCCATGGTGAGTGTATTCTAACATGGCTAGAGCTTCATAGTACTTGTCCGGTTTGCAGGTTTCAGTTGCCTTCAGATGAATCGAAAGTTAAGCGTGAACGGGAATCCGAATCTTCACGTGGTATCGCGGTTAACAGGCTCATCGGGCCCGGAAACGAAAATTCCGAATCGGGTCAAGATGGGGACTTGGTAGGCCGAAACACAAGGCGGTTTTCAGTCACGCTACCGTGGCCTTTTAACAGCTTGTTCACACCGACGTCAGGAAGCCAGCTCACGAACCCACATTCGATCATAAGTCCATCGGCTTCACCCGGGTCAGGGTCGGGTACGGGTCAAGAAGGTGGTGGTGGTGGGGAGGAAGATGATCACTGAACTCTTGTTATAAGTTTCTTCATGTTGCTTGTAAGCCGTTACAAAAAATATGCACATAGATCGGTTGACCCTATTGTGTTACATCGATGCTTGTTTATATATATCCAATATACTCTTGTATATAAATGCTGGAGCCTTTTAATGTTACAAGGCTGATTTGTATAGTTTAGAACTCTTTACTTGTATACAAATTACTTTTAAGTGCTAAACTACGAACCAGTGAAAACCATAGTTTTCAAACCGGTTTGTGTTTTCTATGTGATGAACCGGGTATTAACCGGTTAAAAAGTACTTTCTGGTTAACCTCTATTAAAAAAAATAAAGAGTTAAATACGATTTGCGTCCCTGTGGTTTGTCGATTTTAATCATTTGAGTCCATTTTTCAAATTATTAACAAATCTGGCCTCATGGTTGCTTTTCTTAACAAATCGAATCCCTATGTTTTTATTTCGTTGCCAATTGAATCCCTAGGCCTAACAGGGTTAACCTTTTTCTGTTAAGTGAAAGGGACATTTCAGTCATTTGCTTATGATGGGCTATTTATATAAGTATACAAAATCAAGGGACTATATTTGTAATTTAACTAAACATCTTTGGAAAAAAAAATCAACCCCCTCCCCCTTCGTTCCCCTTCTTCTTCATCCAAGCCTACCGCCGCCACCTCCTTTCCCATCACCGCCAATCGCCGCATCCATAAAACCCTCGGAAACAAAATTCCGATGTCTACTCCCATACTCACTCTCAAACCGCGCTACAAAATCCATCGCCTCTGATGTTGTCGTTGACACCGAAACTAAAGGAGTCGACGACGATCCGCCGCTAGCACCGGAAACTAACCCTAGGGTTCCAGAAACGATAGAAATCGGAAGTGTGATAAGCTTCCATGCTAATCCCGGTGGACCTCCACCTTCACCGGCAATAAATTCGATGGTTCGAACCTATCGGTTGCGGCGGTGGAAGTGGTGGGAGGATTGATGTAGTCGGCGGCATCTGATGTTAAAGTGATGCTCGATATGGCTTGCTTAAGGTTCCAGCCATGAGCAGAGAGTATCTCAGTGCACAAATCGGCGTCTTCGAGACCGGTAATTGCTTGAAATCGAGCTAATTTGTCGACATTGATTATCAGATGAGGGTTTGAGAAATGGTACGTAACTAGGTAAGGATGTGAAGGGATAGTTCACTAATTTATGGCACTAGTCTTCACTTTTGTAACCGGTTTTGGATTGTGGTTCTTCCGTTCACTGTCGTGGAAAGCTACCAAGTTACTATATATCGTCGTCGTAAAGAAAGCTACATAAATGTACATCCAAAAATCATAAACCATCACAATAAGGAAATGAAGGTATAGAACACAGGGCGATTGCAACTACGTATATAGTTAAAAAAACAACATAAAATACATGAAAAAATCACAATAAACACACATGTAATAAAGCATTACCAAAAGGGTCTAAACAATGAAAAAGCAAACACATATAAACCAGTTGGTTGCATAAAGAAGCATGTCTAATAAACTTGCTCCTTAGACCTCAAACATTGCATAAAGAAGCATGTCTAATAAACTTGCTCCTTAGACCTCAAACATATTATGTAAATAGGCTAAAAGAAAACACATTGCAACCAAAAGTTATAGAGGTGGAACTGGGTTGTATCGTGGTTGTTTTACCTCTTATGAACTGGAATAACTCCAACACCCATCACATTAGTGGCCTTCCTTCAAATCTAACAAAAAAACAATCACTATGCCAACCAAATTATGAGTAGTGTATTCTGGTTGGTCAAATCCAACAAATAAAGGACATTGCATCTATATGATCCCCAACAAACATCAGGCAAGGAATCCACATTCACATAAATTTGGCAAACTTTTAAATCATTATAAATAAATACTTATCTATATTCTACTCCAACTGCCAAGGAATCCACCTTCAAAGAAATTTAGCAAAGCAGATGCCCTCAACCTGCACAATACCAAACCTTTAAATGGATTTTTTTAATAATGAAAAATCAAACTAAACAACAACCTTTAAATTCTATCCAACAGAGTTCTTTCGTATAGGTCTGCAAAACATATAATGACTTCAGTGAAATGTATATTCTTTTTTATTTGGGTCTTGTTAACATAGAATGAAGAGTATATTCTTTTGGCAAAAGAGAACAAATCATAAACAAACCAAACTATGTTAACATAAGGTGATCAAGCATGGCCAATCCGGCATGATCCACTTGGACATGTATTAAAAGTTAACATTTTTTAGGTGAACCTGTTTAGACTTGTTACCCAGCCGATCCATTTTGCACTTGTAATCTTAATATAAAAAGAATGCACAGGGAAATGGAAGTATAAAAAGATACTTGTTGAACTCCGATCTCGGATATCTATTTTATACAAACATCTGTAACAATAGTTTTTGAATGGCCTGGGATACCTGTAAAGAAACTTTGGAAATAGGAAGATTAGAAAACATTTGCAAAATCATGCACTGTTGATAATATAATGACTTCATATAAACAACAACTGGAAGGAACCAAAAAACACCAACACAAACGAAAAAAATTGTCAAATAAAAAACAAACTACACACAAACCTAAACTAACCAGAAAAAAAAAAGATTAAACGAACCTGCTGAGACGTAGCTGCTGTACAATTTGACCTGCTACAAACGAAGAACAAAAATAAACAATTTGAAACTTTATATACACAAATAAACGAATCGAAGCCGTAGATACCATCGATGGAGAAACTAAAACGAACCTGAATCGAAGCCCTAGATACCTTCAAGCATCTTTCCTTGTCGTGTTGATATTTTGATGAGCAAGAGGTGATATGAAAAATAATCAAAAAAGAACTTGAAATCAGATTCAAAATGCAAACTAATGATGAAAACCCCCATACTGATCCCGTATAACATTGAATCGATACCTGAACTTTAAGGTGAAGGGTGAAATCGAAGGCGGGTTTGCGACCTTAAAGGCAACTTCGATCACTGTGGAAAACCCTAACGTAGATGAGCGGAAGTAAAAAGGGAACCGATCTCCATCTTCTCTTTGTCAGAGCTAAGATAATGTTTGAGAGAAAGAGGAACGGATTGTGTGCGTTTGAGAGAGAGGGGAACAGATGGTTGATTGATAGCAGGTAAGGTATGGAATAGCAGATTAGCAGGTAAGCCGGTAAGGTATGGAAGATTTTACAATCTTTCCTTGTACGTTTTTTATGCCTACCAAATCACCTCGAACTTAGATAAAATTACAATCATGCCATTAACTACTATTCCTTATCTTGTAAATTAAAGATAGGTAATATATGAAGGATTTTAAATATAATATAGTTTAACTAAATTACGAAAACAATCCCTCATCTATTCTAGTTGTATAAATAGCCCTAATATGTGAAATTACTAATATGCCCTTGGAGTTAACAGAAAAAACAAACTCTGTTAGTCTTAGGGACTCAAATGGCAAATAAATGCGGCCACGAGGCTGGATTTGTTAATAATTTAAAAAATGGACTCAAAGGGTTAAAATTAACAAACCACAGGGATGCAAATCGTATTTAACTCAAAAATAAAATTAAATACTATTTTTTATCGATTAACCGGCTCATTTTCTAGGTGTTGTTTGTTTTTTTCTATAACCTCTTCTTGGCCTTTTATGTCTGCGCTGCGCAGACCACGCGCAGACATTGAAGTCTGCAGAGTGTTTGTTTTCTCGCAGATGTTTCATTAAAAAAGATCTGCCTCTCCTCTTCTTGTTACAGACATGTATTTACCTCTTTCAAACTCTTCACGCATCTAATAGAAACTACGTTTCATCCCAAAAAAAAACCCTACCATCTCTCTTTCTCTTTCAGCAGCAGCCACCAGGAGTACCACTGGCAGCTACCTTGTCCACCGGCTGTCGTTGTCGCCTTGTCCACCGGTCGTCGCCGTCGCCTTCTCCATTGGATAACCCACTTGTCGAACCTAGCGGCCATCACTGTCGCCTTCACCAAAGATCTCTCTTTCTCTTTCAGCAACAGCCCACCATGGTTATTTTTTTGGTCGATTTTTGTAGTGTGGCACTCTCAATAGTGTTCGAATATTGTTCTGCTATGCTTTAAACTCGTAAATTTACACCTACAATTCCCCGATATATATATATATATTTCTTTTAACATGTTTTGGTTTTTTTACTGCTATTAGATATGGTGTGCATAGATAATCGAAATTCGAATAAATCGAAATCAAAACCGCATCCGTATTGTAATTTTAGATTATGGTTTGGTTTCTAACCATATCCGAATTGTCAATTCAGTTTAAAGTTCGATTAACGGATATTGTTTTTTTATTTGGTTTATTCGGTTATCCGTTTAAACCGAATTAGATTTTTATAAACCTTTTTATAAACCATGTAACACAACACTCCAACATTTAGCACATTCCCATATCCATGAAAGAAACGGCATGTGTCAATATGTGTTGGAAAAAAAAACCCAAGATTAAAGTTTTATTTTTCATCAAACTTTGAAGTGTTTTTTAAGACTATATTTGGTTTCGTATGTCGTATTGTGAATCTAAACTTTTAGGATATGTTAAAATGTATGTTGTTCGTTTCTTTTTTGTCGTTATCCAAAAAAGTATGCAAAATATGTTATTCAGTTGAATTCGGTTTTTATCTGGAACGGGACCAAATTGAATGTGGTTGAATACGATTCAGTTAGGAACTTTTCTAATACGATTCGGTTTTTCAATCTGGATAAACCGTAAATCGAACTGATGAACACCCCTACTATTAAATGGATGATTGTTATTTTTCTCCTTTAAATATAATTATGTGCAAGAGAAAGGTTCAAGTAAGAAATATGATCTATCTAAAAAGGATAATAAGTAATCTTAGCCATTGAATATTTAATTTAATAAAAAAGGAAGAATGAAAAATTTAGTCTTAGCAATTCTTCTTAATTTTTCTTAACTTTTTATGAAGTTCCCCAACTTTTTTAAACATTTATAATCTTAGTCATAGTTCTTTATTTAATTAAAGATCTAATAGTTATGATTCTTCTTACCCTTTTTTTCCTCCTTACTATAACGAAACTTATCACAATAACAATCTCTTATGTGAAATGCATATAAAACTATAAATGCATTTTCATCTTTTTAAAATCAGATGGACTCTTTTGTAGTTTAACGAACATAAAAAGGCTGTTCTATAATGAAAAAAATTAACATTTTAGTATTTTTCTTATTTTACTTTTCCAATATTCTCTTTTATATCATAACCTAGGCTCACAGAATTAACAGATCATAATACGTTTTTCACTCTCTCTCTCTAACAAAATCTCAATCGCGAGAAACCAATTAAAGATTGGCATAATTAGAAAATCGATAGTAGATGAGACATTTAGTTGTGAATCCTAATCGCTAGGGGTGAGAAAAAAACGGTCCCATTCGCAAAAACTGACGAACCGGACCGAACCGGAAAACCTTTATCAGGTCGGTTCTCGTTTCTTTAGTTTTACATTTTCAGTTCTCGGTTCAGTTCCGGTCCACAAACCGGTCCGACCCGTTTGGACCGTTAAAACCGGGTTTTTTAAGTTTAACTTTTTGATGGGGCGATATCCTATATACATACATGATACACTAATATGTAATTCTAAAAATGTTTACCATGAATCTGTGTATGTTCACGACCATATCTAAGCCAATGATATAAGGCTAAGTGTAGTGGATAAGGCCCCAAATGGGGCGTTATCCGCCATGTGGACGATGACTGGACAAGAGGCTTTATGGGGCTTTATGGTGTAGTGGATAAAGCTCCCATAACGCCCCACATTCTTCCCCTTTTGCGCGTTATAAGGCTAACGCCCCTCTTCGGTTTTTTGCTCATAACGCCCCATAACGCCCCTGCGTAGTGGGGGTGGGCGTTATGGGGGGCGTTATAGGGCTTTATTGGGCCCAGTAACGCCCCATTACGGGTAGCTAAGAAGAACCAAATCTGAACCGTGAGGTATTTAACGGTTCAGTTCTGGTTCTTAAATTGACGTCTTTTCGGTTCGGCTCCGATCCGGTACAAGAACGTCTATGATTATATATTATACATATATATGATACTATTTCTTTTAGGCTTCTTTTATTCATGGACTAGTTTCTTGGGCTCAAATGATTTTGTTTTTAACACTATTTATTAATTTTATTTAGCATGAATTTTCTCTCTATTCTAATAGGTAGAATGCTGGTGAGGGATAGGAGATCTAATTCTAGGAAGTCTCAGGTTTGATTCTTGAGGCAATCGAATTTTACCGTTAATTTATTGTCGTGCTTACGGATGGGCAGGTCAACAGGTTTTCACCGGCTGGCACTAGGCTTTTGAAACCTAACCTAATTTTAGTAATGAAAAGTTACCTTCAAACAACTATAGATGGTAAATTTAAAACCTTTTGTTGCTTTATAACTGTCACTTCTATATTTAAATTCTTACCGGGTTACATATAAATATACACGGGTAGTTCACTTTAATATTTGGATTTCATTCCTTTTATATTTCCTAGTAGTATAAACAAATATAAAAGAGTTATCGGTGATGTTTTTTTAACAACTACCACCATATAAAATGTACCATGACGGATAAAACGAGACAGATTTTTGCAAAATTCCATTTCGGTAACATCCAACCACTAATATGCAAATTGTGGGCTCCATTTAGAAAACAAAATTAATGGGTTTAATTAATGTTTTATAATAGCAATATTGATATTACTCCTACTATTAATATATTCCAATCCTAAACTATATCATTTATAGGTTTGATCTCAATTTTCAACTAGAAACAGAAGTCTCTATTTAGGGAACTTTTAAATACATGACAATGGGTTTATTTAGTTTCTAAAGATTCATACGAAAGGAATTTTGGGTTAAATTCATTAAATACTTTGACGAATTTTAATACCAAGATAAGATAGTACATAAAGTTTGAGATTATATGTTATTTAAAAGTAAAATTGGCCCATATTAATCCCAGTTATACCATATGAGCCAACGTAGGATAACTGGGATTAATATGAGCCAAAACTGGGATTATTATCGGCCAACGTAGACATGAAGCTTCAAGTGTCCTCAATATAACTTATTAGTTCCTAATACTCCTAATAATGTTCGAAACATGAGACAAATATGATATAATCAATCTTTAAATATGATATAACAAATCTTTTAGTTCCCATGTCTAGCAAGTTTAATAAACAAATTGGGTTCAAAAAGACTCTTTATAAACTTAATTAAACATGTCATACTTAGGTTCACATGTTTAATAAAAAAATTGAATAATACAATAACCAACCCCACTGCGGGTGTGAATTTTTAACATGACCTGAAAAACGATACGAATCCAACTTAAAATTTGAAGGTTTAGGTTTTGTATAAACGGGTTCGAACCAGCTTTTGATTGAACCCGCAAACCCGTTAAATTAAACGATTATGTTCGGGTTTGACCATCAGGTTAGCGGGTTGACCCATTTAACCTATTTATTTGGTATTTAGTACTTTTACATGTGTTAATTTTTGGGTTTCGGGTTTGGTTAACCCACCCGCCAACCTGTAAACACAATCCGTTTAACACCCGTATATCACACCCAAATAAACCAGTTTAGGTTACACAATTTTAAGTGTTCTCTCTTACATTTGATTCTGTTAGGTTTGATTCTTGAATCTTGAACACAAACACAGAACCATTTAGAAAATTAACCTTAGAACAGTTAAACTTTTAAGCAATAGTCTACAGGAATCATGTATTCATTCAGCTTTCAGGCCATATGACTAGTGTATCAAAACAAAATCTATCATAAATTAAAGAATTAATTGCACCAGAGGTCCCTGAACTTTGCCTAAATATCACCTAGAGTCCCTGAACTTTCATAAGTGCATGCTAAGTCCTTAGGTTGTAACTTTTGTTTCACCGGAAGTCCTTGGCCCTAACACCCGTTATATTGTCCCGTTAAAACCCTCACGTGGGAAACACGTGAGGGGCATTTAAGTCATTTACCTACCCGAAATATCTTTCTTATTTAAAGTAACCAACAAGGAACTCATTTAACTTCATCCCTCAAAAACATCGGCGACCTTTGAAGCTCCCAACCTCCAAGAATCAATGGCGATTTGCTACTGTAGACGTGAAGCAACCATTCGAACCAGTTGGACTGAACTGAATCCGGGCAGACGGTTTTACTCCTGCGCTTTAGAGGTAATATTAATCGTTGTCCGATTTCGTAAATATGTTTTTTCTGTTTCTGAATCTGATCGTTGGAGAAATCTGACTGTACAGGGGGGTAACTGTGGGTTTTTTGGATGGGTGGATCCACCCATGTGTGCCCGCTCGTCTGAGGTGATTCCTGGACTTCTCCGTTCAAAGAACCTCCTCGAGAAAGAAGTTAAGAAGCTGAAGGGGGATTTGAAGAAGAAGAATGCCTCTGTGAAGCTCATGTTTGTGTTTCTGGTTTGTTATGTGGTTGTCCGTCTTTTCTATTAGGGTTGCATTGGGTTTCTTTTGGTTGTAGTGGGTTTCTTTTGGATGTAATCAGTAGGTGTTAATAGATGGTTGTAGTGGGTTTCTTTTGGATGTAATCAGATGTATTGATGTAGGGTTTGGATGTAATCAATCAAGATGGTTGATTTATTTTGGATGTAATCCTGTTTTGATGAATGGTAATGACTTATGGTTGGAATTACTTTGATTTTTCACATATGTTTTGTTGTTCCTTCATATTGGTTTGGCAGATGCTTAAACAATTAGGATTGGCAGTTGATCAAAAGTTTTGTTTTGGCAAATGGTAACGACTTTTGTTTGGAATTATTTTGGTTGTTTCAAATGACCATTCTTTTTGGTTTGTCAAATGGTTTTTGGAAAATGACACCAATTCTGACCAACAATTGTCAAAGTAACATCAGGATATACACAAACTTGACCAACAATTGTCAAACAAACAAACTTGAACCAGCAGGATATATATAATCCAAAGCAAAAAACATGATAAAGTAACATCAAGTAGCAAATTACCAAAACAAATCACCAAACATACCATAGTTTAGCATCCAGTTTAGCATCAAGTAACACCAAGTAGCAAAAAACATGATCAAGTAGCATAAACCTTGTCAAAGCAAGTTTCATTGGCCTAACTTTTTCAACTTCACCTCCATCCCAATAATCTCATCTTATTTTTCCTAGGTGCTAGTTTCATTGGCCTAACTTTTTCAACTTCACCTCCATCTAGTTCCTCAATTACAACCCTGGATTTTGAACTTGAAAATGGTGAAGATAGGTAAGTTTTTACTTTTGACTGACCATGTTCAACATATATGCTAATCAACTTGTGTTTAGATGTAAACTTAGAAAGTTCAATCACATCTAAATCACTACCTAAAGCTTGTAATCCAAAATCCAAATCAGTTTCTGGGATTAGAAAATGGTACCAAAGTGGTGTCTGATTACTATGAAACCCTAGTTCTTCAATCACACTATCAAGTTCATGGACAGAAAACTCATCCATGTCAATAAAATCCACATACTTGACCACACCATCCACATACATACGTCCTGGAAAATTTTGGAAATAACCCCTAACATGCAGTTTAACAGAAAATAGGTTTTCTGATCCCTCTGTGCATCCGATCAAAGTAATACGAAGGAAAAATTAAAACTTTATATATAATTATTGTATGAAAACAAAGATATACAAGAAATCTAGAAGGAAAATAATGGAGACTTGGATTACCGTAAAATTTTTCGTAGTTCTCGTGAGGCTGATCGCCTCGAATCTTCCATCCCATTGCCTTAATCAATGTCGTTGACGGCTGTTCTTGTAATCGCCTTAATCAATGTGGTTAACGGCTGGTTTTTCACTTGAATGAGGGTGCCGGAAGGAAGTCTCAGTGATGGAGACGATACGTCAGGGATTATGGGGGGAAATAACGAAGGACATAGTCGTTTAATGAGGATGGGATGTTCATAGGGGGGTAAATGACTTAAATGCCCCTCACGTGTTTCCCACGTGAGGGTTTTAACGGGACAAACTAACAGGTGTTAGGGCCAAGGACTTCCGGTGAAACAAAAGTTACAACCTAAGGACTTAGCATGCACTTATGAAAGTTCAGGGACTCCAGGTGATATTTAGGCAAAGTTCAGGGACCTCTGGTGCAATTAATTCTAAATTAAATTCATTTCTTGATTCTACGAATTCGTTTCGGACCCCATACCTCCAATCTTCCAGCCGAGCATCCACATTCTGCTCTAAAAATCAGAACAGTTCGACCATTAACAGGAGCCATCTTCTTCAACTCTGCCTCCAGCTCCTTATGATCCTTCCCTAGCTCCAACCTTTTCACACCAAACTCGTTTCTTCGTTTCGATAGTGAATACTTGACACACTCTTCAGATTCAATCTGGATGTCGAATTCGACTGATTTGTTCAATCCTTTACAGTCTGGTTTCCTGCATTTTCTGGATCTTATTTCCAGAATCTCCCAAACTGCAATGCTAGCTATTATTCCACTGAAAGCGGCAATTAAACCGATAACGTATGTGATTGGAGCTTCTGATATTATGATGGCGTAGCGGATAGCAACCTTTGATCTATGTCAAAGAAACCCTAGATGCCAAGAACCGGCCCTAGAAAACCTTGGATAACCTCCAAAGAATACGTAATATTATTTCTCAAAAACTGAGTTCCAAACAAACATAAGAAAACAATAAATAGGAGTCCAAACTTGATAAACAAGAAAACACCAAAACAAAACTAATAATAATAAAAGTAACCGGTCCGGTTACCCTAGGAGGATTTAGGGCCGAACCGGGCTTGGCCCACGAAGAACTCCTTAGCCACTTTTGGTTTGAATCGAGTCCACCAACCCGAAACCCGAAGCCTCCCTCTCGCCATCATCCTCCCCCACTTGAAAAGGACTCGTCCTCGAGTCATCATCCAAACTAAATTCACCTTCATAAGGGGAAAGATCCGCCACGTTGAAGGTCGCAGACACCTTATAGTGGCCCGGTAAGTCGATCTTATAAGCATTATCACCAATGCGCTTCAACACCCGAAACGGACCGTCAGCCCGCGGATGGAGCTTACCAAACCTGCCTTGTGGAAACCGTTCACGTCGAAGATGAACCCAAACCAAATCGCCTTCATTAAAAACCACATGTTTCCTATGTTTATTAGCTTGCTCTTGATACTGTAAGTTATGTTTCGCAATTTGAACCCGAACCTGTTGGTGTAACTCTTGAATCTGAGAAGCACGAACATCACCATCGGTGCTCATATACGTATGATCCAACGGGGGAGCCAAATCAAGAGGTGTAAACGGATTACGACCATACACAATAAAAAACGGCGACTTACCCGTTGATTTATGAGAAGACCGATTATAAGCAAACTCGGCTTGCGGGAGAGCCAAATCCCACTGCTTAGGTTTGTCGCCCACCAAACTACGAAGCAAATTACCCAAGCTACGGTTAGTGACCTCAGTTTGGCCATCGGTTTGGGGGTGATGGGAACTCGAAAACTGTAATGTGGACCCCATGCGCTTCCACAATTGTCGCCAAAAATGACCAACAAATTTAACATCCCGATCGGAGGTCAAAGTTTTAGGAATCCCATGTAGACGGACTATGTCAGAAAAATACAACCGAGCCACTTGAGACGCGTCAAACGTCTTAGCACACGGGAGAAAATGCGCCATTTTCGAAAATCTATCGACGACCACCATGATGGAATCTTTTTGTCGTTGAGTACGTGGTAACCCCAACACAAAATCTAAACTAACATCTTCCCAAGGGCCGTTCGGTAGAGGCAACGGAGTATAGAGCCCTTGATTAGAATGTGTAGTTTTAGCCAGCCTACAAACACGACATTGAGCCAATAACCGATTAACATCAGCGACTAAATGAGGCCAAAAAAAATGTTCTTTGACCAACGCAACGGTTTTATCCCGTCCAAAGTGTCCCGCGAGGCCCCCTGTGTGACATTCCAAAATGATAGCAGCCCGATAAGAAGATTGTGGAACACAAACTAAGGGACCCTTAAACAAAAGCCCCTCACGTCGCACAAATGGGCCGTGCGCCCCCGTCGCGGTCTGAGCCCAACTCGAGCCAAAATCCGGGTCAGCCGGATATAGTTGCTGCCAAGAATCGAAGCCCCGCACTTGCACCTCCCATGAACTCAATAAAACAGGCCGGCGACTGAGCGCGTCGGCGACGGAATTAGCGGAACCTGCCTTATGTCGGATTGTAAAGGTGTATCCTTGTAACGTCTCAACCCACTTTGCATGCCTTGGATTCAACTTTGCTTGTCCCTGAATGTATTTAAGTGCTTGATGGTCAGAAAACAAAACAAAATCATTTGGGAGTAAGTAATGCCGCCAATACTCGAGACTTCGGACGATAGCGTAAAATTCTTTATCATACGTACTGTACCGCTTACGAACGTCATTTAATTTTTCGCTAAAGAACGCAACGGGACGTCCTCCTTGGCTCAAAACGCCACCAATCCCTATGCCCGAGGCATCACACTCCACTTGGAAAACCTCGTTGAAATTTGGCAACGCTAACACGGGTGCTTGAGTAACACATTTTTTTAATTCAACAAATGCTCGTTGTGCCGCCTCGGTCCATACAAACTTAGAACTCTTCAACAACTCAGTCATGGGGGCGATGATTGAACTGAAATTACGAATGAACCGTCGATAAAACGAGGCCAACCCGTGAAAACTTCGAATATCATGTAAACTAGCCGGAGTCGGCCAATCGGTGATAGCCGCCACCTTTGTCTCGTCCATTTGAATACCTTTTTGCGACACGACATATCCCAAGAATATAACTTCCTGTGTAAGAAAATGGCACTTGGTTTTGTTAGCAAAAAGGCGTTGTTCCCGCAAAACCGTAAATACTTCTCGTAAATGAACAAGGTGCTCGGCCAAAGATTTGCTGAAAACGAGTATGTCGTCGAAATATACTACCACCGAGACGCCGATTAAGCCTCTGAAAACATGATTCATCAAACGCATGAACGTACTGGGCGCGTTTGATAACCCGAAAGGCATCACCATCCACTCATACAACCCGTCCCTCGTTTTGAACGCCGTCTTCCACTCGTCCCCCGGCCGCATGCGAATCTGATGGTATCCACTACGCAAATCAATCTTTGAAAAAATATTAGACCCGTGTAACTGATCTAACAAATCTTCAAAGCGAGGGATTGGAAACCGATACTTAACCGTGATTTTGTTAACGGCTCTACTGTCAATACACATTCTGAACTTACCACCGGGTTTAGGCACTAGGAGGGCGGGCACTGCACAAGGACTTTTACTTTCGCGTATAAATCCTTTTTCTAGTAATTCGGAAACTTGGCGATGTAGTTCCGCATACTCGGTCGGGTTCATACGGTACGCGGGTTTGTTTGGAATGCTTGCTCCCGGTTGAAAATCAATACAATGTTGAATATCTCTTGCAAGTGGAAGGCCGGGTGGAATATCCTCGGGAAAAAGGTCCCCGAATTCTGCCAGTAGCGGGTGCACATCCTCGGGTGGAGCCGGTGTTGGGGGGTTTTCCTCGAAGATAAACAAACCAAGTAGCCAAGGTGGTGGTGGGTGCATGGCACAACCCAAGAATTCGGATGGGGACAAAATCAGGGCCTTCGTATGTGTTTCTTTGGGATTTAATGGTGCCAATGTAATGCTTAAGCCATCTTTTTTAAATGAATAAGTATTGCGAAACCCGTCGTGTTTTACCCGTCGATCGTACAACCACGGCCGTCCTAAAAGAATGTGACACGCATCCATGGGGATCACCTCGCACCATAACTCATCTGTATATTTATTCCCAATGGAAAAAGAAACTAAACACCGATGCGTTACCTTCACAAGATTCCCTTTTTTTAACCACGTCAACTGATACGGCTCCGGGTGAACCTGTAAGTGAAGCCCCAATTTTTCAACTGCGGTTGCGGCGATCATATTATCACAACTGCCCCCATCCACAATAACATCGCAAACTTTCCCTTTGGTGGTGCACTTAGTTCGGAAAATATTGTGACGTAACCATGAAGTGTCATCGTCATTGGTGGCGGCCGACGCACTAAGTACACGTTGAGAAATCAATGCCTCTCCTCGGTCCGGATAAATTACTTCCCCTTCGTTGTCGTCTGAACCGTCGTCGTCATATACAGGGGGGTTGTCATCAACCAATGTAACTATTTGCGTATTGGGACAGTCACGTTTTAAGTGACCCAAACCATGGCACTTAAAACATCGCATGGTGGATGATGATGAGGCTGTAGTTTGCATGGGAGCGGTCGGGGTTGTCGGTGGTGGCGGCTGTTGCGTCGCCGGTTGTGTGGCGGGTGGCACACGGCTTTGATTGGGCCGTGTGGAGGTGTTCCGGGGTCGTAATTTCGCCTGCTTCTCCACCCGGTGAGCTAACCTGCAAACATCATCAAAAGTATAATATTGTTGCAAATAAACAACGTCAGCGATATCGGTCCGTAGCGATCCCAAAAACCGTGCGATCACCTGTTCTTCATCCTCCTCCGCACCACAACGCATCCTCAAGCGTTCAAACTCCATAATAAAAGCATCAACCGTTAAAGAACCCTGTTTGAGAGTATGGTATTCCAAAAAGGCATCTTGCCGATGATTAACAGGTAAAAACTTTTTTTGTAATAAACGTTTCATCTTATCCCACGTTTCAACTTTATGTTTACCTTCCTGTCGGCGTTGTTTCTTCAAATGTTCCCACCACAGAGAAGCATGCTTACGGAGTTTTAATGCAACCAACTTGACCTTGAGATAGTCCGGGACTTCCTTCACATCAAACACCCGTTCGACCGTGTGAATCCAATCGATAAAATCATCCGGTTGGACCCCTCCTTCGAACTCTGGAATCTCCATGCGAAACCCTAGGTTTCGCAGTGGGTCGACCGGCGGTGGCGAGTCCTGTCGAACATGATAAGGTCGTCCGAATGGGTTTCGAAACCCACCCCTGTCGTCATTCTCGAACAAGACAGACTCGGTGCGCTCCGAGTCTGCACGATCACCCCAGCGACCATTATTCTGCCACTCGAACTCTTGTAGCCTCTGACGCAAACGTTCGATCTCCTCGTCTCTCGGATCGCGATAGTACTCATCGTTGCCTCCGGCGGCGAATCTACGATGGTTCCTACGGTGATCCGACATGGCTCTGATACCACTTGATGGCGTAGCGGATAGCAACCTTTGATCTATGTCAAAGAAACCCTAGATGCCAAGAACCGGCCCTAGAAAACCTTGGATAACCTCCAAAGAATACGTAATATTATTTCTCAAAAACTGAGTTCCAAACAAACATAAGAAAACAATAAATAGGAGTCCAAACTTGATAAACAAGAAAACACCAAAACAAAACTAATAATAATAAAAGTAACCGGTCCGGTTACCCTAGGAGGATTTAGGGCCGAACCGGGCTTGGCCCACGAAGAACTCCTTAGCCACTTTTGGTTTGAATCGAGTCCACCAACCCGAAACCCGAAGCCTCCCTCTCGCCATCATATTATATCCGTGATAATTTCAGTAACCAGTGGGAGAATCTGAACAGTTTCGTGGTAGATTAGGAATCCGAGAGATCCTACAACGAGAATTAGCATGAGAATATCCAGGACTGCGAAAGGGGATCTCTCGCAGAACGGATGATACTTAGGGTTTATTGAACTTGAATTTGAATCTGAACTGTGTTTCCTGTTGTTACGAGATTGATTGTTGCTGTTATGGATCATCGGCGTCATGTGGTTTTGCTGTTCGAAAGCTTGACAGAAATCAATCAAACTACGGCAATCAACCATTGGAGATCTCATAGACTGATAGTCAAAAGGCAAAATCCAATCGGAATATCACTTCAATCACGAACACGATTCACGATCAAATTCAAATCCTAACTGCCTCGTAGATAAACGAATTACAAATTCAACTCGATTACGCTAATCGAATAGAGATTAGAGATCGATCGATGAAACTATGAAAGTATGAAACGATAATAAGTTATAACGTTATGTATTTCAGAACTGAAACAACAATCAAACCGCGGAACGCCGATTAGATCCGTTTTCAGATGAAAGTAACATGAATTGATTATCGATGAACGTATAACGAATTCTCCGTTATCGATGAACAGTGACGCCCTGCAAATTGTTGAAAATTGGATCCAGATGCAATTAACGATCGAAAATGGCGGAATTTAGGATAGAAATTTGAGGCGTGAATAACAGATTGAATTGAGAAATTGTTAGGATTCATAAATACGACGAAGAAGATGATGACATTCAGAAGGAGGTATAAGTACGGCTAGGAATATTCCTTCATTTATGTGCTACATTCAAATGGCATATTTGGCCCATATAGCGTTATTTTTATATCTTTTGGCCTCTCAACTTCTTCTCTCTTTTTTTTTTTTTGAAAGGCTCAATTCGGTTGCGTCACATCTGATAATGGCTTACAGCTTAGACGGACCACCCTCCAAACATCCACGAGGGAAATCCAAACGATCCGGGTAAACCAACCCCCCCCCCCCCCCTCCCCCCCTCCGAACAAGTAATAAATGAAAGAGTAAAATAATGTTCAACCTTATATATTTATAATATTAAATAAGTTTTAAAAATCTTTAACAGCCCCCGAGTCCTATACCTCATCGTCATATCAACTCCCGCATGTTTCTTGTCGCTTTCATTCCGTTCATCTTTATACTTATCTTTCATCTTTCATATTTTTTAATTACCTTTTAAATTATAACTTATTAAGTACTAATATTAATTTTATTACAATCACTTACTATATAAAATTACAATATAAATAGAATATTAATTAAATAAATTAAAATTTACATCACCAAAATATATTTTTAGCGAGGCGATTTTTTTCTTTAACAATTGGTCGTTTGATGGAGAGCCTACTAAGACGATCAATGCTTATCGTTAAGATTATAAAATGTTTCTTATCGAGTGCATAACGTCTTAGGCTCTTAGCCAGATTTTTTCGTCTACGACCTTCACATAAAAGTCTTTAAATTTGTTTAACTGAAAAAAAAATTTGTTCGACTTAATCAAGAATTTGTTTAAATTTCCACACTCTGAAATTGATGATGTGTAATTTACTAATTTCCTTATTCATCAAGGGCATGTGTTATGGTTCTTGCAATCCTAGCTCGGCATCCCTCATTATTGAGGTCAATATGACAAGGTGCACAAGAAATATTTGCATTGTACTCGTTGGACTTAGATGTTTTTGTATGTTCTAAATGTTGAGTTCTTGAACCAACCATTATATGTATTGGTTGTCCACTTTGAGAAATGTCTTACGGCATCTCAAGCCGTCATATCAGCAAAAGACGTGTTGTAGTTTTCTGAATGGTATTAGTCTTACCCGTCTTTATTTAGTCTTACCCATCTTTAGTATGTCAGCATCATCCGTACCACTTCTCGTTTGATTATAGAGGTTGAAGTTGTCATTAAGCTCCGTTGACCTACATATCAAATCTTTCACTTCAGGTTGAGTTGGTGACACATATAATATTCTACATGTCGTATTGCATTGTGAAAAGGTTCGTAACACTCCTCCAGAGCATCGGATGTTACAGGGCCGTCACCCTGTGCTGAAAAAAATTTCATCATTATCAACGATCGAAAACCGCTCAGCTCGGTTTGAAACTCAAAACAAATTATATAGACCTAACCACACATTTAACTTTATTATTTATTTACATGTATTTTTTTTATTTAAAAACATGTAGTTACTTACTTACTTATCTTATGTCATCTATCATATGTACACCACAATAACGAACCAACTTTATGACTTTAAAAACTTTAACGACAAGGCGCACAAACAAAACTGTTGTCTCCACGTAGTAACGCACTTCCTCCGCTCCACAAACTTCCCTCACAATTTCTATCATTATTTCCATGTCGGTATGTACGGAACTCATTGCCACAGAAATGATGCAATGATCTAATACACAAACTAATGATTTTTGAAAAATATATATATTAAAGAAAACCAACTCCTCCAGTTTGATTTCAAATCGGACCATAAATTTCAACATAAAGTCATTCGTAAAGCTTTGGTCAAGTACGTAATATGGTTAGGCAATGTGGTATACCACCGTGAGATGGTGACACCTAGCCTTTTTTTTTATATATATATCTAAATATTTGATTAGGCTTAAATAACTTTTGCATGCTAAGTAAAAAAGAAAATTTTGAAATATTCTTTTTTTTTTAACACATTAATATAAGTTTGAATGAAAACGGATTAATTTAAAAAAAAAATTATTTTTCTAAACACATCAGTATAAGTTTTACCGACGATTTCGTATGAGTGAAGTAATTTTTTTAGTGTTTTCTTAGTTTTGTATCTTTAAAGTTGTAATGTTTTAATAAAAATATTAAGTTTAAATTTCATTTTAAAAAAACTAAAAAAATAATAATAATAAAATAATGAAACCACACAGCAAATGCACACAGATATACCCCTTTTGTGTAGGAATCATGGGTAGTCCAGTTACAGCTTACGTGGCAAAACCATACAGACAAAACCACATTGGTATACCTTATATTCTTATAAAGGTAAAAAGTACCACACAGGTTGTAATCACCACAAAAATGTGTAATAATTTTACTATGAATATAACATTTAATTTATAAAAATTAAAAAAAAAAGATTAGATGTAATCAAAGATATCCCCATCATTTGGTAGAGAGTGGAAATCCCTTTACCTTTCAATGTGGAGGTCAAGTGTTCAAATCCCACCTGACACAAAAAGTGTAGAATATTATAGAGGCGGGTCAAATGTTTTACCATAGTCGGCCTTTGGGCGGTGGGTTTCCTCTGGGATAAATGTGCAACACAGAGGGTCTTGGTTACTCGCACGGACTGTGTTCATAGCGTGTCGTGGGTAACATCGTTTGCCATGATGAGACTCCCGGATAACCAGATGTTTGCCATTAAGAAAAAATGTAATCAAAGATGATGATTATTAATGAGAGGTCATAATCAGGTTTCTTGTGTCTGTCCATGAAATTGTTACACAAAATCCATTAGACGGCGTTGTTGAAAGAGGGCTGGTGAAACTGAAGCACTAGACTAGGTGTAGAAAAACGGATTATCTATAACCAAACCAGTTTAATAATAAAAAGCCGTACCAAATTAAAAAATGGTAAAACGAACCGTAAGTTCTAAACCAGTTTTAGATTTGTATGTGAAAAACCAATTAAAGAAAACCGATCTTCCAACACCGTTAACCAGTAGTTAAACCAGTTAAACCAATATGGATTAACTGGTTTTACCTACTAGAGATTTAGAGGTCTACAAACCGTTTTCTCTTAAATTTTGATTTTTATAGACAGGTTATTGCAAAACTGTTAACCAGTCGATTAACCAATTTGTACACCTCTGGAGCTAGAGATATCCGCTTACAAAAAATATATAATAAATATTATATTTAAGTTATTAAGTCATCCACACTATCATAACATTTTTTCCTATTCAAATACGATTTTTCGAATATTCAATTTTTTCACACCACTACATTAATACATAATAAATGATGACCCAACTTTTTTTTTTTTTGAAACGTCCAACTAAGACTATTTACACACCAGTTGAGCCAATTCCCAGGAAAAACCACCTCCTCTAAAGGCCGGGTGGAAAACCTGTCAGGCTCAGGGATCGAACTTGTGACCTCTCAGTCCCAAGTCTTCCCCTCATAGAAAAATTCTACTCCACTACCAAATCCACCACCCCTTCTTTTTCTAGCTCATTGTTCCAAGATACAAGCCAGAAAATCATTAACTGTCCTATCATAATAACAGAACAGATTTACAAGGCAGGGTTACACTACCCCTGTTTATTAATCAAACAAAAAATAACTAACAAAACGGCCAGAAAACTTTTATAATAAAAAAGAGAAAATATTTAGAAAAAAAAAACAAACCAGAAACATAAAAAGGCATGAGAAAACCATTCCAAAACTAAAACACTACTAACTGGGCTTCTAATTATGAGCCCTCCTATTTTACACCCCCTCCCCTTTGTTTCTTCAACCTCCAATCATACTTTGCAGATTTAGCAGCCATTTGCAACTCCATTCATGACAGCCGATCCATTCTCGGCATGTTTGACCTCTTCTTTGACCGATTCCGGTGCCTTAAACTCATCTTTGCTCTTCTCAACTATGCTAGGTTTTTCTTCCCATGCCTTAAGAAACAAAACACAATTATTATCAACCATACAAATATAAAACAATTCTACCTTTAACCCGTTAAAAAAAAATCTTCAGCCTAACATAAGTTATGTTTAAGTGTTCCATGAGTTTTAGGTTTAACAAGATATTGTTGGGAGGTTCCATGAGTTTTAGGTTTTCCAGTGACTTGTTCTTATGGCTACCCAAAAAATAACATAAAGTAACAATTTGTAAGTAGAATTTTTCACTGTCACCTACTTGTTTTAGAAACTGTTGCTTTGCCTTCTTCTCTTGTATTCTCTTTTGTCGCTCTTCGTAAAACTCAAAATCGTCTAATATGCATTGCTTGCTGGAGTGATCTTTGAATATTTTAATCACCTGCAACCCCTGCTCCAACTTAACCTAAACAAAACAAAAAAATCAATTACCATTCAGTTACACCGATAAGTTGAATTAACAAGATCGAATAATGAAACAAATTTATATAAATATATACCTCTTGGGTGTCCCTGCTATTGGTTACCGGCTTATTCTCGTTGTATTCAAGAATAATATGCTTCAACAAACTGTTCGGCACGTCTTTGACAATATGCCACTTAACTGGGAAATAACCAACCCATTTGTCTTGTTGCCAATATTCTAAGCTTTTGTTAAAATCCACCGGGCCCACCATTTCCGCAACACCAACAAATTGACCACTTGTATTGACCTGTGGACAGAAAATCATTATTTTATAGAATGTAATTGCGGTGACGATGTGTTCTTGACGGTAAATTGGTAAACGAAGCTTACTGAAAAGAACAGAAACACCGGGCATTTTTCAGGTTTCTGTTGGGCCTCATGGTAGGCAGCATCGAGTTTTTTATTTCCATTCTGTGTACTGGACCAAACATTATATTTTATGCTTTTATGAACATCATCTTCACTATATGATTTAATAATATAAAACTTAGCATCTGTATAGGTTTCAGGGAATTCTGTTAGGTTGTATTGCTCTCTGTCAGGAGCGGCACTGGCTTTATCTTTCTCGACACCATCAGTATTTGCCAAATTACCATTTTCCCCATTCACGGTTACAGTCACTTGAACCGGGTCCTTTAGGTTCTTGGTGATCTGGGCTCTTGGGCCACGGTTTAGCTCATTCAACCCATCACTGTTTTCATTACCATAACTGAAAAACCCATTGCCTCTTCCTTTAGGTTTGTAGGTGTTGTTAGCTGCCAACCAACCATTCCCGTTTGGCAACCAGTAAGGACTGGATCCAAGACCCAAACCTGACCCGTAGGCACCCTGGTATTGCCCATACAACTTATTTGGATACATTCTGTTCATATATGCACTTGATGTATTTATGCCTGGCACTGGTCTTGAATTCTGTAAAACCAGTAAATAATTCATTATTATAACCAAATAAACAATAAAGGGAAACCAAGAACAGAAAGGATACAAACTTTACACTTTTCCCAAGTTTGGCAACCAACTTTTTTTAGAAACTACTGAAGGGAATATGACAAGTGGTAAAAATAGAAAGTGTTCTTTAATATCAAGCTTATCGATAGCGAATAGCGGAAAATAGCGATGACCTACCTATACGCTACGTAGCGAATAGCGATAAATAGCGACAGCTATTTTAAATATAGCGATATAATAACATAATTTCTTTTAAATACATATCCCATTAGAATAGTGTATAAAATTAAAAAAATATATATATAATTATATATATAAAATTATAAAAGTAAACATAAATATTGTATAAATAACAAAATACCAAAAGATTAATGAAACATGAAAATATTTTTAGATGTATTAAGTATTTTATAAACCTATTTAGATACTTTTTAAATGAAAGGGTAGTAATTATATACTTTTTAAAGTAGAAGGGGTGTAACTGTAACTTTTACATAATAAAAATACTAGGGTTTTATGTTTCCACATGAATCGCCGCTAACTCCCTCCAGGTCGTTCATTTTTATTCCACCGGCGATTCCTCAGGTTACTCTTCCGGCGATTCCTCCGGCGTTTCCTCCGGTAATTCTTCTGGCGACACTAAAATCGTCACTTTATACCCCAGCATTTCAATCGCCGTCTAACTCCAAGTCGTCCCCTTTCTTTGCTCCGGCGATTCCTCCGGTGTTTCTTCCGGCGACGCTACAAGCGTCGCTTTATACCGCTATTTTCCAAATCGCGGACCAAGGCCGCAACGCGATAAATCGCGTGATCGCGTCCGCGACGGTCGCTATCGATAAGCTTGTTTAATATACATATAAAGTTTTTCCAAACTACATTTTTGAATGCATAGCCAATGATGTGGGCAGCTAATGAAGCATCAATGGCACATCTACAACTAACATGTAGAAGATCGGTTAAAACAGGCTTAGTTGGTAAACCGTTAATAAATTTTAAATTGGTTTCTATATTGCTCCTAAATAAAAGTTGGTTGCTATAATTTAAAGAAAAGAATGTGGGAAATTTGGTTTCTAATTCATGGAGTTTGCCAAAAAGAATGAGCATAAAATAACAGAACATACCCCAAGATGAGGAGGACGAATACTCTGATTCTTTGACGCAAAGCCATTTACATTTGACAAAGGGACGGGATTAGCATTGTATCTAGGTTGTCCATTAGAATAAACAGGGCTATCTAACCATGAAACCGGGGAGTGGACTTTAGTGCCCTGAAACCCATTTTGTGTACCCCTGTTATAAGATCCATTTGGGTTAGCCACTGGATTCTGATATGCTGCTGGTCTGACCAGAACAGACCCATTGTTTCCTTTTACAATAGAATTAGGATTTCCATTGGCAGCAGTGTCCACAGCAAATGGCTGTTGACCATTGGCTACAGGTCTGGAGATACCACCTTTAGGAGGAACCGTGACTTGAGTCATGGGTTGGAAATACGGGCTTGGATATTGGTAATGTTGGGCTCCATAGAGTTGGCCATCATGGCCTGGTGTTGGTACAGGTGAACCAGGAGAGTACGCGCCATAGGGTGCATAACCATAACCAGGATACATAATCGACCCGTTGTCACCATAAACACCCTGATAATTTACATATAAAAATATAAGCATCATAATAGTAGGAATAGTAGGAAAAATGTAATATTGCAAAAAAATAGTTCTTACATGAGAAGTATCAACTCCATCAGGGTTTACATATCTTGAGTAGTCATCCCAGCCAGTGGTAGTCCCATCATAACCTAATATAGCATTATCAACAAGAATTTTAGCAACGATTTGTTTTGATTGATTAAAATTATAGAAAGCTGCAGTTTTTAAGAAGTATTCATTCAAATTTTACTTATTTTCAAATTTTAAAGTTCCATTGAATTACCTCCATAGTAATACGCGGAAGAAGCATAGCCGTTGGGGAAATAAGCAACGGTTGGATCCATTAAATCCGGAATCAAAGGAGTAAGGGACCGATCAAGAGGTTGACTTTCACCATTCGTATTATCCCCTGAACCGACAGAGGGCTGCAAGGCAGAATAGGTGAACACTTTAGTGTCCTGCTAATTGATTTTAACGTTTACCGAATAACACGATAAAAATGAGCACATATTACCACATGATTTTAAGTCCTCACCTTCTTAGCAGGCTCTGATACTTCTAAACTCTTGGATTGAGAATCCAATGACATATTTTTCAGCAAATCAGCAGCTTCTATAGCAAAACAAGTAAAAAAATCCACTTTTTGTCAAATTATTATTCGCTAAAAACACTTCAAAACT
This sequence comes from Deinandra increscens subsp. villosa, assembly GCA_039602395.1. Lineage (NCBI taxonomy): Eukaryota > Viridiplantae > Streptophyta > Magnoliopsida > Asterales > Asteraceae > Deinandra > Deinandra increscens. Next base: position 110,694,421 of record JBCNJP010000010.1, read on the forward strand.
ACAAATAAACATTAAATAAACAAATCATGGCCTGATAAACCCTAGAAATCAATAAAAGTCGGGAGTTATCCAGATCAGAACATATACAAACAACAGAACCTCTAATTATCAGCCAATTAGTAATAACTAAACAAAAAATAACTAAAAAGCGATTTAGGCACACACGAGTGATAGGTTCAATTCGATTGTGGCATACACGGAGCACAGATCGATCGAATCAGATTTCAAAATTTCAAAAACATCGAATTCGAATCAATAAGCAACAAATTAAGAACAGTAAGATAATTTTAGTGAAGAGAGGTTACGATCTGCGGGAGGAGCAACGGCAGCCATGATCGGAGGTGGTAGGAGATTGATTGGATCTTCAGAAGTATAATAAACCCCACGAAAGAATGGGTTTTTGAAAGGGGGCAGAGAGAAACCCTAATAAATAGAAAGAGAGTTTCGGCGGCCAAAAGTAGGGAGGGTTTGGGTTTTTGAAGCAAGAGGTTTTGATCCATCCAAAGTGGTGATTCAAATAGCACCACGCACACTTGTACCCTTTTGCCCCCTCTCATATCAAAAAGTATGCTTTTTCCCCTCGTGATATCAAAAAGTATGAAATCTGTCAATATCATGGCAAAAACACTCTAAGTAGGTAAAACTTAAAAAGTTCATAATAGCAATGCAAAAAATAGTATAGTGATTTATGTGGGGTTCTCTCAGACAACGCTAAATATTCATCATATATGTCGGGAACAGTATCGTACGTAAGTTGACGAACGAAAGATGTGTATTTTTGTATCGGCGAGAAACTTTCTCTCATCCTCGCGTCGATCTCATCTTGAAACCGTTCTTGATGTTGGGTTACGTTCATAATGATCTTTAGAAACAAACTTTTTGACATCCAGGATCTTTCTCCGAACCTTTCTTCACTGTACACGACATCTTCCACAAACTAATCCCTCATTAGTCCATCTGTACCCTCTAGACGGACACGTGGAACGTATCTCCTTCTTTGGGGAACCCGTATCTTCTAGTGCGATCAAGACGTGGAACGTAACTCCTTCTTTGGGGAACCCTCTAGACGGAGACGTGGAACGTAACTCCAAAGATTTTGAACATGAGGGAGAAGCCGGTGGAAGAAAAGTATTGGAATCTACACATTGCTTTTTTATTTTTTTTGAACCGTATGCGTCAAAAGGCGCCTGTACGGTATAACGTTGCGTCTCAATGTTTTTTAAAGAATAGAGTTAAAAGTGTAGAAGGGTTTTGAATTCTTGGAGTGAATGGGTTGTGTACGTATAGTGTTAATAAATATTGTTTGAAATATATATTATTAATTAATGGTCCCCACGGTCACCCACCCACGTCCTCATGTAAGTGCTTAGCCTATTGATATGTATTGTTATAATATATCACTAACAAAAAAATTCTTTTTTTTTAAATACTTTGTATCCCTAAAATATTAAAATTAAAATATTTAACAATGATATTTTTTTATTATTGCTAGTTTTTTATTGTTCGATCTATTTATATTATTTGTTTTATATCATTGACAAAACGGTCGAATAAACCACCAGCTACTTATAGTCGTGATTAGCAGACGCTGGGCTAAACCACAAGTGCGGCAGCGGTGTAGCCGCAAGCCGTCAACAAGCCGGAGGTAGTGGCCCCTATCACCCCGTCCAGCCCTATGAACTTAAAATATAAAAGATATGTGACTATGTGAGGAATGTCATATAGAAAACAAAGTTATGTTGCCAAAATGAAAAAAAAAATTATGAGTATATTGTTATTGGTCGACATGAATTTTAAATATGAAAATACAAGTTATATTGACGTGAATGAAATAATCTAAAAGTACGCTAGAATAACATAAGAGATAAGATGGCAATGGTACTAGAACTAATTTTGTTATTTTATCGAGTCTACATTTTTTTTAACGGCAAATCAATTCACTCATAAACTACTCCCTAAACTATATTTTACAAATTACATCGTTGTTGCGTTTTGAACACAGAATCTCCAACTAAGATGACAAAACATCAATCAAGTGTACTACTCCCATGTTAGGTTGATAATTACATAGGCGAGTCAACATATGTTAGCTAGAAAATTACGTTAGGTTTAAAATTTTGAGTTGATTCAATGGTCAATGTTTGTTTTATGTATATGCCGATTTCATCAATATAGTTGTGAAATTTCTCTGTGTTTTACGATCAAGGGTCATAAATTAGCGAGTCAAAAAAAGTCGAAGAGTTCAACATACAGGTGGCAAAGAGCAATACAACAAGATTGAGTTTCCTAAGACCTCTGATTGGGTAAAAAAACCGATTCGGGAAACCAGAACCGCTTGCCACCAACACAGCCCAATAACCAGTTTTCGTCGAACCGGTCAATTTCAAACCCAACAGCTGGTTCTTGACTTGTTCAAGATTCTAAGATACAAAATCGATTCTAAACCGACTCAAAACTTGTAATATTCTTAACAAATGATTTCTAGTGGCCAAACCGATTTCAAGAGGTTCGAGTTTTTAGTGTACAAAACGGTTCAGGAGCCTTACAATTGTTCTCGCTTGCATTATTGGCTTTGACATGTCAACAGCAAACTAAGTGTGCCTGTTTTAAGACTTAGATCATACATGAAACTTGCCAAGAGAGTAGCATGCCCCTTAATACTAATTAACTTAAAGAAAAAAAGATGGAACAAAAGCTAACATAAATAACATAATACTGAAGGCCACAAGAAGTGATTTTAGAAAAAGGAAAAAACTAAAGATGAAACATAATAAAAGATTCCACAAAACCTAAAACCCAAACGCTGTTAGAAGCTGAAAGCCTATAGAAAGAGAGACCCACCACAACATTCCAATCTGGATCCTCCTATTTTACACGCCAGACCTTTTCACCCTGCGAAAAACCTTTTCTTGTGTACATTCTCGAAGGACGGATCCTGTTCGGGCAGCATTTCACAAAGGATATAGACTGACCATTTTCAAACTTGAAGGGCTTCCTTTGTAATGCCGCCCATGCTCATGGCTGAACTTAGCAACCATTTGCTACCCCATTCGCTACAATCTTTTTCTCTGCAGGTTTCACATCTCCATTTACATTAACAGAAGCAGCCTCACTGGCGGTTTCTTGGGGAATTTCAGATGAATTTGGTGGTGAAACCTCCACTTTGATTCCCTCCTTGGGCTTTCCTTCCCATACCTGATTTTCCAAAACCAAAAGTAAATAAAATTGAGTGATGTTGGGTTTCAAAGATATATAAATGGCATATAAATGGCGCAAATCAAACAATTAGACAACATACCTGCTTCTGAAACTGCTGTTGCTTTGCCTTCTTTTCTTGAATTCTCCTCTGTCGATCTTCATAGAACTCGAAATCATCTAAAATGCACTGCCTGCTGGAATGCTCTTTGAAAATCTTGAGCACCTGCAATCCCTGTTCCAACTTCACCTGAAAAATATGAAATTTGTTAACCACCAACAAAAAGAAGATATTTATATGTCTTAATATACTTATTTTTTTAAAATACCTCTTGGGTATCCCTGCTATTGGTAACAGGCTTATTCTCATTGTTCTCGAGAGTAATGTGTTTCAACAAACTGTTTGGAAGATCTTTAACAATATGCCACTTTACAGGAAAACAACCAATCCATTTATCCTGTTGCCAATATTCCAAGCTCTTCTCAAAATCAACAGGGCCCACCATCTCAGCAACACCAACAAATTGTCCACTTGTATTAACCTGAAATCACAAAAGATTATACAAATGTAATGGGGAAAGTAAGTAATAGATGGTTAAAACAAAATCAAAGCTTACCGAAAAGAAAAGAAAAACGGGGCATGAACCAGATTTCTGTTGGGCCTCCTGGTATGCAGCATCAAGTTTCTTGTTTCCATTTTGTGTACTAGCCCAAACATTATACTTGATACTTTTATGAACATCATCTTCACTGTATGATTTAATTATGAAGAACTTAGCATCTTCATAAGTGTCAGGAAAATCAGGCTGGTTGTATTGCTCACGATTTGGGGATGAACCCACTTTATCCTTAACCTCAGGCTCCTTCTCAACAGTCTCAGTAGGTGCAAGAGTTATAGGAGTTATATTCTGACCTTTAACAGCTATCGTGATTGGGGTTAAAACCTTTTGGCTCCTTACTGTCCGGGCTCTAGGTCCACGGTTGAGCTCATTAAGACCATCACTGTTCTCATTGCTGTACCCAAAATAACCATTACCTCTTCCTCTAGGTTTGTACTTGTTATCTGTGGATAACCAACCACGTCCATTACTTTGGGAATCATACCCATTGGATCCATACCCATAGCCAGATCGATAGTTACTCCCATACTGGCTGTATAACTTGTTTGGATACATGCGGTTCAAATACCCACTTGTAGTATTTACACCCGACAAAGGTCTTGGACTCTGCAGACCCTGTAATAATCACAGCTTCAAATATTTAACTTGAACAAAAAAAACATGAAATTGTTAGAAAATATAATTGATGAAGAAGATCTGCATACCATGATATGAGAATGAGGGCGAAGATTTTGATTTCTTGATGCAATGCCATTCCCGTTCGTAGCAGGGGCAATGTTTGTATTGTTTCTTGCTTGTCCATCAGAATACAATGGGGTGTCTAACCAGGGTATCGGAGAGTGAACACCTTCAAAACTGTATCTTGGATCTTGAAAACCATTTTGTGCCCCTCTTCCATAAGAACCAAATGCATTAAAATTTGCATTTTGATACGAGGTTGGTCTCACAGGAACCGGACCTGTGGTTCCCTTGCCACCATTTACAATACCATTTGAATTTCCATTAGCAGAGTCAATGGTCAAAGGTTGTTGCTCAGACCCTGCAGATGGAGCATTCTCACCTTTGGAAGGAATTGCAGCAGATGAATAGGGTCCACTGGTTGGGGTCATTGGCTGGAAATAGGGACTCGGGTATTGGTATTGCTGAGCATCATAGAATTGGCCATCATGACCAACGGTTGGCACAGGTGAAGCAGCAGGTGAATAAGGACCATACGGTGCATAACCATAACCATGATACATATCGCCATAAACTCCCTGTAAAAAAATCACAACAAATTGTTATCTTTAAACAAATAAAAGATACAAAATAAAATAAAATAAAATAAGACAAAACAAACAGAAACACTTACATGAGACATATCAACACCTTCAGGATTTACATATCTCGAATAGTCATTCCAATCATTGGTTGTCCCATCGTAACCTATCAAAAGATCAATAATTGAACATAAAAAACTAAACCAAGCATACAGTAGCAAACTTGCAACCCAGACATATGATTGAATAACAAAACAACTTCTGAATCTACAAATGCATCTCTATCAAAGTACCTCCATAGTAATAAGCAGTAGAAGCATAGTTGGGAAAATAAGCCACTGTTGGATCCATATAATCTGGAATCAAAGGGGTCAAAGACCTGTCTAAAGGTTGGTTCTGACCATTTCCAGCATCGGTGGAGTTATCAGCAGAAGGCTACAAAGTAAAATCACATAATTACCATCAAATTTTGCTCAATAATATTAGCTACTGTTAAAAACATTGATAAAAACAATATATGAAGCCTATGTCTAACCTTCTTAGTAGGCTCAGGGATTTCCAATGTCTTTGGTTGAGAATCCAATGATAGATTCTTGAGCAAATCAGCAGCTTCTGTAGAAGACAAGTCAAGGAAAGTCCACTTTTTTCAAAATTAAATCAGCCAAACCTAACAACATAAAGAAACAAATCATAGTGCTAAACCTAGAAGTCAAAATAAGGTGACTGAAAAAAATCAAATCCTATTGAGCTTAACACGAGAACAAAGGGATGAAAACAGATACTTAGGCTAGAAGTAAATTCAATTTCTAAATCAACTTTAGCAAACTCTAATTTCCACCATGAAATCTCAAATCAAGGTATTATAATTGCTAAAACAGTTTATCAGCTTACGAAGATCTTACACTCCGCGATTTCACACTCAAAATATAATCAAATCATTATTAAAAAATAACAAAAGAGCACGTATTGATAACAAACTAACAACAAACAAGTAAATAAACTTTCAAACTACGCTAGAAAGGATCAGGTTATAATCTCAGCATGATAATAACAGATAATAACAGATAACAACTTCGATTTCATAAAACATACAACCGACACACGAACAATTAGCAGAGCACTCAGATCCAATCAAAACACGATTCAAACGTCTCGAAACCAGCACGATTCGAATCACGAACATTCAACACATACGAACAACAGATCAAGTAGTGAAAAAAGGATACGATCTGCAGCAGGAACAACAGCGGCCATGATTCGAGCTTACGAACTGATAGATCTTCAAAAACAGGGTGCGAAAACCCCTACGAATTCGAGGTTTTTGAAAGGGGATAAAGAGAAACCCTAGGAGAGAGAGAGAGAGATAGAACAACGATAGGAGTTTCAGCCGCCACAAAGAGCGAGGGTTTGGGTTTTTGAAGAAAGAGGAATTTCATCCACTGGAGATGTGATTCAAATAGCACCACGCCCTTTGCTTAAATATTTACCTTTTCGATCCCTTTAGTTTTGAAATTGACGAATCTGGCCTTTGTGGTTACTCACCCGCGGTCTCCGATTCGCTAATATCTAGTCGGCTAAAAGTCTCTGCCACGTGTCGGGTGCTGAGTGGTTGTATTGCCGTCACCCGTGTTAAGATCGGCAAGTGTGGTTGGTCGGTGATTTGGGTTACGTGACAGTAGGTGAGGTTTACAGGCTTTTGGATTTCCATTTTTCTTTGATTTGATTTAAAAATAAGTTTTCGGTTGGGCAGGTTTGGTCCCTTAAGAAGTATCTTTTATATTTTTGTCCTCTAGTGCCAAAACTTTGATTCCGTTTAATTTCAAATCTCACTATTTTAGGATTTGATACAAAAATAGAAATCTCCATGTTAAATGTAACAACTGATATGATATGATATGAGATGTTGATAGTGTTATTTTAATGGCTAAAATTGATGAGGTAAAAAGTTGTAAATAGTAATTAGTTAAAATGGTTCATAACATATTAAACACCTTTAGCAATCTAATGTTAAAATCAGGGACGAAGCTTTGACCGAAATGAGGATGGGGCCGGACTAATTATATAAAAAAAATTCGGACTAAACAGCATAAATTTACACTATAGAGCGAAAAAACGGACTGAGTCGGGGCCCGATCTGACCCCTTAAAAGCTTGGCTCTTGGTTAGAACAATTCATATTTTCACATTTAAATACTAATTAGGAAACATGTTTGTACCATAACTCCATAAACATGTAAGCTATTTGTAGGGTTTGAAAAAGATAGAAAAGTCGTTCTACATGGGTGGAACTAGAAAATTCTTTAAGGAGTAGCACAGAAAAAGTTCTTGAACATGGATATAAAAGATATAAAAAATTATAGTTACTATTTTATCAGATGAGTAGCACGAGGTTACAAGTTTTATAAGGGGTGGCACACATACATAAAAATAATTCAATTTTTTTCTATTTTACGTACGGGTTTAAGGGGTAGCACGGGCTACCCCTCACTCCACTAGAGTTTCGCTCGTGTGCTTCCATTAAGACCCTTGGCATGACGGATTTGTATAAGCATGTATCCGTGTTAATATCAATCATAACGAGTCAAAATGTGTTAGGCCACCCGGTATGGGTGGTGTCATCCTCCTTCACGCCAACTATCATGACGCGATCAACACCCCGGTGCTCCGTGTAAGGGCTGCGCGATGGATCTGCGTGAAACTCTCCACGCCGTGAAATCATTTCTAGGGAACGGACCAGCGAATCAATCGATGACAAGTCACATATTTGTTTAAAATTTTAAATTTAAATACTCCACCACACCCCATCACATGGAATATACGTGATAGATGTATATGATCCAGTAAGTAAAAACGTGATAACCACACCACACACCACATGAAGTATACATTATGCCCTTATAAAAATAAAAACGTACATACACTAGCTAAAAGTTTTAGTCTCGTGTAGAAGTTGTCTGTCCGGCCTTACTGTGAGCCCATATGCAAAACCGTGAGCATGTTTTTGTCATGTTTGTACATGCCCATGAGCAAGTAGCATGTAGCCCATCGACTTTTACTTGATCTATGAGCCCATTTACTCATAGAATATGGCCCAAAACCAAACTTACAACCAATTTTCTTCCTCCTAACTAGAGATGCAAATCCCGAACCGTTTGTTTGGGTTCAAACCGGTTTCAAACTAAAACCGGCCAAGACCGGTTTCACCCAAACCGGTTCCTAAACCGTACCAAACCTAGTCGGTTCTAATTGGTTTTTTACTTCTTTGCTTACGAACCGGTTAGGAACCAGTTTTGCTCAAACCGATTTCAACAAGCATGCCATTTAAGAACGTTAATATAGTTGTTGGTAACGAATATATAGTCGTTTCTAGCCGTTTGAGCCTTTTTCCTCCCATTTTGACCCTAATATTTGTATATATCCCCATGGTGTGTTACAAACATTACCCTACTTCTCTACGTTTCAAAAACACTAAAAAACACTAAGTTTTGTCACTCCAAATGGCAAGTTCTAGTTCTAATGCCGACGTTGATGCTAGTGGCGATGACGCATACACCGTTGTGAAGATCCTAGCAGTGAAGAGAGACCCGATGTTGTTTGGTGTACATTTCGTCTTGTGTGAATTGAAAAAACAGTCTCTAATAGGCTCAATGTAAACTCGAACATAAACATATAATTGTGTTATCATTTGAATGTGTCGGTTCTTATCAAGTTATTATTTCGTATTTTCATTTCAAAAACATATATCTTTGTAACATATCTATCTCGAACAACTTGTGCTTGTAATGGTTTAAGTTTGAATTTAATAAAAAGTATGTTTTATTAGTTTATGTAATAATTTTAAAAAATATATATTAAGCAGCAGGAACCGGTCGAAACCGGTTTGGGACGAAAACCGATTTCGGTTCCAAACCGTAACCGGTTTGGTTTACGGTTTGGAACGAACCGGTTTAGACGGTTCGATATACACCCCTTGAAACGGTTCTTAACCCGAACCGAGTATTGCTAAAACCGAGTTTGACCCAAACCGATGAAGTAAAAAACCGGTTTCAAACCAAAATCGATTCCTAAAAAAATGGTTTTTGCACCTCTACTTCTAACTTAAAGTTAAATATGAGTTATTTTAAGCCTACACAAATTATATAAAGGGTCAATTGGAGGTCCATCCAAACTAAACAATAAGTCGAATAGATCACACTTAGCTAACATACAATGGATTCAAAGGATTCAGACCGTTTGTTTCACGCATCTAAATAGCATCTAAATCGATCCCATTGCCTCTTTAAAAGGCAGTGTCTGAATCAATCAGATTTAGACCGTTTGTTTCAGAGGAATGTCTGAATTGGTCAAATTCAGACCGTTTGTTTCAAGGGGAGTGTCTAAATTGGTCAAATTCAGACCGTTTGTTTTGTGCATCTGAATAGCATCTGAATACTCTCATCGAGAGGCATTGTATGAATCGATCAGATTCGGACCGTTTGTTTTGAGAGGCAATGTCTGAATCGGCCATATTCAGAACGTTTGATTCAAGAGGCAATATCTGAATCAGTCAGATTAAGATTGTTTGTTTTGCACATGAGGTCCGAATAGTCTCAATAAGAGGCAATGTCTGAACCGGTCAAATTCAGACCATTTGCTTCGAGAGGCAATGTTTGAATCGGTCAGATTCAGATTGTTTGTTTCACGGGTCTGAATAACATCTGAATCGATTCATTTCCTCTTAATACCATATGAATCGGTATGACAAGTGCCCTTGTCTGAATGGCGCAGACCTCGTACTAGTTAAACACTTAGGTGCTGTTTGTTTTTTAAGAGGTAAAATGTCTGCAGTCTGCGGACCACATCTGCAGACATAGGTAGAAGAAGAGGTTGACCAAACCTCTGCAGTCTGTAAGAAATTTCGGTATTTATGAAAAACTTAAGCATATTGAAAACTCGGGTTAGAAAACTAAAACCGTTTTTTAATTAGAAAATTAAAATCATTTTACGGGAACTAAAGATTTAGCATGAAAACAGGTTTTCACATGAGAACTCATTTAAGTATGAATACTAGTTTTCACATGAGAACCCGTTTTCATATGAGAACTCATTTAGCATTAAAACTCGTTTTCATATGAAAACCTATTTAACATGAAAACCCGATCGATATAAGTTAGAAGTCGTATCGATCCATAGTTAATCCAATTACACTAAAATAACAACATAAAGAATAAATCTATAATTTACCCATAATTTACCTCAAAACACAATGACCATTTTTGTACTTCACTTTTAACTATAACATTATATTAAGTTATATTCAATTATTTATAAAGGTATAAAACCTTGCCACTTTGATCATTGTTTGCTCACTAAATTTTCTACAATTGTTCAAACTTTGGTGAAAATATGTAGTAGTACACATCAAGTTTCTAGTCTTTATTGAGCAAGAAACCGTCTTTTGTTTCCTTGTTTATGTTATTCGATGATAACTTTCTACTTTACTCAAAAGGGTAATTCAGAAGATCAAGAAACAGTTAAAATCTCAACAAGAATTCAAAAGGGACCTGCTTTACAGACACCCCTCTCCAAATTTCACACCTCAAACCGGGGCTGATTGGCCGAACAGGCCCAGTTCGAAAAAGACAAAAAAGTAATTTCACGTCAGAACCCAGAATACGAGGTTTAAACCGGGGCTTTACGGCAAACCGCCCCGGTTTGTTCTTTCTTTTTTTTTTTCTTTTCTGAATTGGTATTTTTTAATAGCCCTTATAAAAAGATACAAAGTTTAAATACAAAAAAGGGTCATTTTTTTAAATATTAACGTTTTGCAACATTTATTTACTCATTTTTATAGTATAACAATTTCTTTGTCAAAAATTCTATAACTTAAACGGAACTCGGTAAAATATCACGTTAATTAAACAACTCAACCAAACCCAACTTTTTTTATAAACTAATTATAATTATAATATCAACACAAAGGGTGAAAGACTGTAACTTTTTTATATTTTAACATAATCGTACACACTTAATTTTAATTTCATTTCATTTTGTGATCAAAAAAAAAAAAAAAGGTTAAACCGGGGCGGTTTGATCAAACCGGGGCGGTTTGGGTTTGTCTTTATTCAAACGGGGGCGGTTTGATCAAACGGGAGCGGTTTGGAGTGTAAAAATAGAATTTTGGGGTGTCTGAATAGAATCACCGATTCAAAAAGCAACAAACTTTACTCGAGTATCATCATGGGACTAAGGATCGAATGCAGTTTTCCCAGTTTCTATATTTAGCAAGACATCAGCTTTTGTTGCTGTTCCTGCAAAAATCTACATTTCCTCAAAAGGGTAATTCAGAAAATCAAGAAACTTTACAACAAACTCAGAAGAATGATGACCCAAATGAAGTTATCATTTTAACAACCACCAAGTTAGAGAATATATATCAAACACGCGAAGCTTTCACGTATAGGTTTACTAAAAGATGATTTTTTATGCCTCGGGCTCAAAGTACTTGTCGAGTACTTTGAACCAGGGCTTGATTTCTTCTTTACAGTGCGGTTGACCGTTGCGAACCACCCATTCTTAAAAAATGGGTTGATTTGGGCAATTTTTATTAGCTAAATGGGTTGATTTGGGTCACTCAATTACTCTTATTAAACTAGTTGTCTTGGATACTTTTTTTTAACACAACCAGTTTAACCCGACCCGACTTTGTTACCAGGCTACTACAGAGCCTATTAATTCTTTGCCTGCTATAAACGAAAAACTTAAACATGGACAAAATGCTGCAAGTCAAAGTTCATATATTTCTTAATTATTTCTGTCTTATTTTCTAGCTTTTAGCTAAAATGTTAGGTTGCAAATAGGGTTGTAAATGAACCCATCGTTTAATAAACCGTTCGCGAATCCTTTGATGCGAAGTTTGTTTACGTTTGTTCGTTTTGTTCGATGAATGAACATGAAGAGAGGTCGCATTTGTTCATTTGGTAATGTGTTCATTCATTAGATATGCTTTTTATATTTTAGTTTTTTTTACCGAACATTTAAAACTTGTATCTTGTTAAAAACATAATCATCTATAACTTAGATGTTTGTGACACTATTATGGGTTAATTATGTTTATGATTTTTAAATCTAACTTTTGCTTTGTTTTAGGATAATTGTGTTTATGATTATTATGTCAAGGGATTTAGTATATATATTTATTTATGGTGATTGTATAATGTTTAGGATTAGGAATGTCAATTTTTATTTTTCGAGATTGTATATGTTTGTTTGCGTTCATAAACCGTTTGTGAACAAGTTCAACTTCTTAACGAACAACACGGACAAGAATTTTTGTTCGTCATTTGTTCATGAACATGCTCAATGTAAAGGAACGAACATAAACGAGACTCCGTTCGGTTCGATTACATGCCTAGTTGCAACCATAGATCAAAGATCTGACCCATTTACTTGTGTATGTAAAGTATATGTTTTTATCCCAAAAGGGCGTTAGAAAAAAAGTAAGCTTAAAAGGAAATGGTCCAAATGGGTCAAAAATGTTCACACTCGGCCATAGTATATAATGAATGCATAAAACCTCCGGAATCATTTTATTTATCTCAAATCGGGTTCGTTGTAGTTCCTGCATAAAATTCCATTTGAAAACCAGCATATAAGAAGTAAGAACCGAACTCGTGCTTCCCAGTTTCTGTTTTTAGCAAGAAATCAGCTTTTGGTTCTTTTCTCGCTTAAAATCTCATTTTACTCGAATGGTTTATTCAGAAGATCAAGAAACTGTTAAAATCCCAAATCAGAACACAGAAAGCAACAAACTTCACTGGAATTTTCATATGGGACTAAGAAGTAAGAACCGAATGCATGCTTCCCGGTTTCTATGTTTAGCAAGAAACTGGCTTTTGTATCTATTTGTGCATTAAAGTTCATTTCACACAAAAGGGTAACTCAGAAAAACAAGAAACTGCTATAATCATAGTTCAGAATACAGAAAGCAACAAACTTTACTAGGATTTTCATTATGAGACCAAGAGTTTGGGAACTCATTAATAACATAAATTCTTACATAATAATGTGAGAGAGCCAGCTTAAAGGAATTACAAAACAAAATCTATATGTAGCTTGGATATTTGCAGGACACTCGATCTTTATATAAAATTTAATGAAGAAATGAAGGGATGAACTTACAACCGATCTTTTTCTTATTCTATGAACATGGAGATCTTGAAGGAAACATCAAAGAATCGAGCAAAAGCAAGCACTATTATCGTCTTCATTGTCTGTATCCCCAGTTTCACTGTCATAAAACATGCGAAATAATACAATAAATCTCCATAGCTAAGACTATTTAGGGGTTGTTTGGATTCCTTGTAAATCTGCTCAATGCTTTTTGAAAGATGAGCAGTTTGGAATAAAACCCAAACACACTTGATCAAACTTCATTGTTTACTTGTTATCAATTTGACAATCATGAATCATCACCAAAAGATATTCAACTTCATTTCATCTTTAACAAGAATCAGTGATTAGCTTTTGGTTCAATCTTTTCTCAAGCTTATCCTACAATTATACTAGAAATTCAAATCCTAGGATCTTCAATTCTGATTATCCATAAAGGGAATCGCGTGATCAAAAGCAATAATAATTCAAATTTCCACAAGTATTTGTTCTCAGATTCACAAAAGTACAACCAATTAAGGCATGTAGGAGCTAACCTGGATTCAAACTCTTTGATATCAACAAGTTGTTTGCCTAGATTATCAGTCCATTGCACTTTCTTTCTGTCAATTGGTGACCCTGATTGCGAATCGCAGTTGTTCTTCATACAACTTCTAAGAACATTAATCTCAATCTCTGATTCTTGGTTTCCATCTTCTGAAATCTCTTTCTCAATGACTTCAACTATTTCTTCAACATGATTTTGATCAGATCTATCAGTTACAACTGATGGGTGAGGGGCATGAGGGGAATTGTCCAATTTCAAAGGGCCAGAATTATAAAGATGAGAAGCAGTTGATGGTTTGCAGAAACATATGAATGAAGGACAGTGGATCTTGCAGAACAAAACCCTCATGAAAATACTCTTCATTAACTAATCAATCATCTGAAAAACTCACCAATTCAACTGTTCACTAGCCCATTAATTAAGAAACTACACTAAAAAGAAAAAAAGGAAAAAAAAAAAAACCCAAATTCGATATTAAACCCCCAGAATAGAATTGGGGATTTTCAATTCTTGAAATCAAGCATCAGGTTCATCAAAAGGTGAAATCTTGGGAGAAAATAAAGACCACCAGAAGAATTCAAGTTGACCCAGAAACTGGATTTTTTGCTAAAAGTAGAGAAATCCAAGTTGACACCAGATTACTTGCAAATGAAACAAATTTTTTTTTTTTTTTAAAGTTCAACTTTTGATGCATAAAATGAAAGAGAAGAAGAATAGGAATACCTCCTAAACAAGACTTTGTTCTCGGAACATCAATTTATTATCCACAAATTCCTGTTTTATGAGTTACTCAATGGCATAAAACCAAGACAGTTTTTTGTCATCTTTATCATCATCTATCAAAGAAAGAGAGAGGTCAGAAGGAAAGAACCATTCATGATGAATCTTGATTTACCATTCTACCCTCACTCTTGCACCAAGATAGAGAATGTGGGAAAACACAAGAAATCTTTTTTACTCTTTAGTGGATTCTTTCAACAAGATCAAGAATCTGAAATTGATAGATTAGACAAAAAAAATATTACATAAATTGGACACAAAGTAAGGTGGTAGCCAAGACACAAATTGATCTATCAATGTTATGGAATCATAACAGATAAATTAAGAACAAATGAAAAGGAAAGATGATTGGAGTGAGCTGTCAGACAAATTATATAAAAGTAGTCAAAAAGTTTGGAAAAAAGGTAGTTAATAAAAACTTAAAAAGCCACCAATTTGCTGTTTTGATGGGCAAAATCCATTTTTTAGCACATTCCCTCATCTTTGTAACTACTTTAAGGTAACACAGTAACACTAGAGGATAGTGTGATTAATGAGGGTGACTCATCAATGTACTTATAGTTTATGGATATCAAAATGTCATATGATGTGGTTTCTCTTCATGTGCTTAATAAAATGTCATATGATGAGTTTATGGATATCAAAATGCCATATGATAGAAGTATATAACCAGGGGCGGACCTACCCTATGGGTAGGGGTAGCCCACGCGACCCCTGAACCGTTAACGCGAAGAAGGAATTTTTTTCGCGGTTTTACGTTTTTGGTATTTTGCGACCCCTGAAACGAATTTTTCGCGACCCCTGGAAGAAATTTTATGGTTTTTACTTAAAAATATGATCAAAAGCCCCTTAAAAATATGATTAAAAGCCCGTTAACTACCTAAAAATTTTTTCCGGGGGCGCTGCCCCCGGACCCCCGTTAGTCCCCGCTACCCCTGATATTTTTTCCTGGATCCGCCACTGTATATAACTAAATAATATAGTATACAAATACTTTTTTTCTTAATAAAACACAACACATATCATATTCGTCTCAATCTAGAAAAATGCGATGCAAGTTCCGAGCATCTAATTCGACAATATCCCATACATAAATTATAAAATAATGCATATTGCAAATTTACAGTCTATTTAACTTTAATTTATAGTTCTAGAAATAAGAATAACTGAAAATTTTAAAATAATATTATTATTTATAAGGCTATGTGTTATGGTCTTTCTAAACGTCACTCATCTTGCCACTTGTGATGACATTTATTCCTCGTTGGCTTTCATCTCGTAGTGGTGTTCCCAATCATATGGGGACATTGCTAACCCAATTTATAATGCGAGAACAAATGAAACGGATGAAAAATGATACAGGAAAAGGTGATACGGAAAAAGATGAGCGGGAATAAATTGGATTAGGTAGATAGCATGGGATGCGAGATCGAGAGAAAGGAGTGGGACGTCCATCCCAAATTAAAGGAGATATGATATCGTATGATGTAAGGTAGTGTTTGATATGCAGAAATAGATGGTAAAATAGAATCGGTTATTACGTCGGAATGAACAACTGACATGTTGGTAGCACATTGGAATGAAACGAACCATTACATAATGAATGTGATTCCTTCATTTTCATTTGTAAGGATTTTTATTTTTTGGAGGAGAGATGTTTGTATAGTTGCTTCAAAGAATGAAAATAAAACTTTTATTAATTTGATTTTTCAAAAAAATTATGTAAAAAAAGAACTTAAAAATAAAAAGTAAAACAAATACAAAGAAAATATAAAAATAAAAATAATAAAATAAAAGAATAAATTTAAAAAAGTAAATTAGAAAATAAAAATAAAAATAAATAAATAAATACATAAAAATTGAAATATGTAATAAAAAATAAACTAATAAATTTTAAAAATTAATTATATAAATATAAAATAGATATATTAATTTTAAATGATTTATTTTTTTTTGTAAAATTGCATTTGATTCAATTCATTACCTCGACCATTTAACTCCATCGTCCATCCCATTACCTCACAGACTCTAACACTGTGTTCCCGAGTTTATTTAAAAAGGGAAGAGAAAGGAAAGGAAATGAAGTTTTAAAGATTTGTGTTCTTGAGTTTCACTTAAGGAGGGAAAGGGAAGGAAACAAAAAAAAAATTGTGTTCCCGAGTTTCATTAAAGGAGAGAAAGGGAGGGAAATAAATGGGAAATTATTTTATTTTTTATTGTTTTTATCTCCATCCAGGATATGGAAGGAAGGGAATCACTCTTATTCTCTTCTTTTCATTTCTCTTCATTTCCTTTCTCTTCTCTTCTTTTCCCTCTTTAGGTATACTCGGGAACACAACGTAAGAGTAAGACGAAAAGTCAATAACCTTAAGGCTAAGTGTAATGGTTGAGAAATTTCAAGCCCCTCATGGGGGCATGAGATGACATGTGGCATATGAGGTGGCATGGGGCTTGAAAAAAAAAGTGGTGTAGTGGTCAAGCCCCATTTCAAGCCCCACCTTTGACCAAACACCCTCTCCTTCCGGCGCTAGAAATCTCACGCCTCCCCCCCTTTTTTTGGCTTTAGCGCCCCGGCGTAGTGGTGAGGGGCGTGAAAGGGGCGCTAAAGGGGCGCAAAAAACCCTTTCAAGCCCCTTTCAAGCCCCATTACGGATAGCCTAACACTCACCCTGTCCACTTCAAATCTGGCGCTAAGCAATATCCACTTGCACCCTCTAAATATGAAAAATGTTTATGATATAATTGACCCATGCTTTGTTGGAGACAAAAGCATGCCCTGGTGCATATGATTGTGTTTACATGTTACAACCCATTTTCAAATTAATTTTGGCATGCATGTGTGCCAATCATACCATTCATAGTTTATATGACTTCATGGGAGCCTGGGATGCGACTTTTAAATACATAAAATTAGTACATATTTATATATATATATATATATATATATATATATATATATAATACTAGTTAGTGTCCCGGGTAAATACCCGAGGCTGTGATATAAAAAAAATTAAACGAATTAAAAGATGAAAGTTTTTTTTTCTAACTATTAAACGAATGATCGAATTGGAGTTTAAGTTCATCAATGGTGAGTTTAGAAAGTCGCGAGTGATTCGTTCACCATCATTCGTTGATCGAACCCTAAGCAATATGGATCTAGTTTTGTTAGGTTTTCTTTCACGAATCCAAAGCAATTTACGGATCAAATTTTCATTGAGAAATGAAGAAGATATGATGAATCAAAGTTATGGTATTGTAAAACAAATATGGATAATTTTGTATGGAAATAATTTAAGTTTTTTATTTTTAATTATAAGATCTTTCCTTTTTGTAAATACCATTTATTTTTTTAATTCAAAAATTTATAAAAATGACACATAAGCTAATCCTAGGTGGCACACCTTAAATTGTGCCACCTAAACATTAAAAACTTGTGTTAAATTGTGCCACCTAAACATTAAAAACTTGTGTTTATTATATAGTATAGAATAGATGTGTGTGTGCTATGTTGCATGTACGCAACGTAAGCAACATACAATGTTGAATACATGCAACAAAGTCGGAGAAACAAAAAAGAAAATTAAGTTATTATTATTATTTGTTTTAAGGTTGTTAGGTGGCATTTAGGTGGATAGACACGAAAATTTAAAAAAGAAAAAAAATGAAACACTAAAATGACCTAAATAGCCTTCATTTAATGTAATTTTTCTTTAGTTTTCCAGTTTTCCAACTAAAACTTAGTTTTCCATTGAACTTAACCCTATATATATATATATATAGGGTGAGGTTCATTGTAGACACTTTCGCATGTGAAATTGCTCTTTTTCACATGTGAAAGTTTCTAATTAATGAGAAAAAGAAAAAATAAAATTAATCACAACCATTAGATCAAGAGATGATCAAGAGATCTAATGGTGAAAAAGGGTGTCTACCTGTCTACACTTATGGGGGTGTCTACAATGAACTTTTCATATATATATATATATATATATATATATATATATATATATAGTGAAAAGTTCATTGTAGACACCCTCATAAGTGTAGACATGTAGACACCTTTTTCACCATTAGATCTCTTGATCTAATGGTTGTGATTAATTTGTTTTTTTCTTTTTTTCTTTTTCTCATTATTCAGAAAATTTCACATGTGAAAAGGAGCCATTTCACATGCGAAAGTGTCTACAATGAACCTCACCCTATATATATATATATATATAGGGAAGGGTTTCGTGTAGACCCCTTAAATTTTGTAGACCCCGTAGACCCCTTAAATTTTGTAGACCCCGTAGACCCCTATAAAACTCAATAAAAATAAAACTCAGTGTTGTAAATTTAGTTTTTTTTATTACGATAAGCTTTTAAGAACCAAAAAAATAAATAAATAAATTAAAAAAAAACAAAAAACATTAAAAATCGAACATTTTAAGACAATGAGTTTTAAAATAATGAGTTTTAAACGCAACACTGAGTTTTATTGAGTTTTAAACTCATTGATTTTTAAAACTCATTGTCTTAAAATGTTCAATTTTTAATGTTTTTCGTTTTTCTTTTTTTTAATTGTCTTTTTTTTGTTCTTAAAAGCTTATCGCAAATAAAAAAAAACTAAATTAACAAAACTGAGTTTTATTTTTAGTGAGTTTTAATGAGTTTTATTGAGTTTTATAAGGGGTCTACGGGGTCTACAAAAAATAAGGGGTCTACACGGATCTTTTACCTATATATATATATATATATATATATATATATATATATATATATATATATAGGGTAAAGATCATGTGAAAACAACTTTTATTGCGAAAACACGAAAACAAATATTAAAACCTCTATAACTTTTTCATACGTTAATATTTTTATAAAAATTTTGCACCAAAATCCTTAAAATTATGTTATCTTTAGTTATGGGAAAAAATTTAAAAAATAATCAATTTTTTTTTAAAAATTATTATTGCACATGTGCAATATTTTTTATTATTATTATTATTGCACATATGCAATAATATTAAAATCTTTATAACTTTTTTCATATGTTAAAATTTTTTATAAAAAATTGCACCATAAATCTTATAATTCTGTTATCTTTAATTCTGGAGAAAATTAAAAAAAATTCAACGTTTTTTTTATTTTTTTATTATTGCACATGTGCAATAAAAATTTATTATTGCACATGTGCAATAATATCAAAATCTCTATAACTTTTTCATACGTTAATATTTTTGATAAAAAAATGTACCATAGATCTTATAATTCTGTTATCTTTAATTCTGGAAAAAATTAAAAAAAAATTAACGTTTTTTTGTTAATATTGCACATGTGTAATATAATTAATACGTATTATTGCACATGTGCAATAATAAAAAAAATCACGAAATTTTATATTTTATATTTTTTTTCAAAGAATTAAAGGTGACATAATTTTAAGACTTTTGGTGCAAATTTTTTTAAAAAATATTATCGTATGAGGAAGTTATAGAGGTTTTAATATTTGTTTTCTTGTTTTCGCAATAACAACTTGTTTTTATTTGATCCTTCCCCTATATATATATATATATATATATATATATATATATATATATATATATATATATATATATATATACATATTGTTTTAGCAATTATACATGATAACTTTCTATAAATCACCCTTAGTTTATCTACCTTTTACTTTTTCTTTGAATATTTGTGTTATGCATCAATAATAACATTCTCTTACTTTCTTATTGTAAGAGAAGATTTTACTACTCGTGTGTTGTTGCAGTGATGACACGATTACATAAAACACTGACGTTGCTAAAACACAACGTAAAAACTAGGAAAATACAAAAAAAATAAAATATGTAACAGTGTCAAAATAAAAAGTCTAGTTAAATATATCACAAAAAATTAGATACCGTGTAAAACTAAAACTAATTGAACGCTTTAAAAATGACTAGATGGATTTAAAAAATAAAAACAATATAAAAATAATAATAAAGACTGTCATACGAACTAAAAAAAAATTATAAACCTAAAAGCAAGTGTGTAAAACTAAAATTAAAACTAAGAAAAACGCTTTAAAAAGCGATTCAGACAACCATAACATGTGTTAAATTTGTTGTGTTTAGAATCGCAAACCCGCGCGTTGCCACGGGGATAACGCATACACATAAAACAGTTTTATTGCTATAACATTACGCAATGAAAATGAAAATAAAAAACGTGAAACGACCCAAACGCTTAAAGTATTAAGACTACGATCTAAAAGACGACAATATCTGTTATACCACCAAATCATGTTTTAAATATTATACATTTGGATAAATCAAATCAAAAAATTATTAATAACACGTCACAACCATTAGAATCGCAACATGACGATAATCTATAGGCTAATCCTATAACTAATTGGTTAATTGCATGATTGTTCATTTGATCTTGGAATTTAAAATCTCGAACATAGACAGTCGTGTTTGGCGTGCCATAAGCTAACTTATAAGCTAGCCTTTTACGTTATCAAATGAGCTTTTTTAAAAAGCTATTTAAAAAAAAAAAAAACTTTATTTGGTAATGTCAAAAGGCTAACTTATAACCTAGCTTTTGAAAACCTAGTTGGGGTTAGGTTTCAACTAACTTTTATAATATTTTCCAGTTTTACCCTTCTCTAACTTATTTATATTTTGTTTTTAAAATTTAATTTATTTATATACATGTATTTTTCTGTAATTTTATATTTTTCAGTTATTTATCAACTAGTTTTTCCCAGACGTTATATTTTATCAGCTACCTTATCAGATAGCTTATAGGTTATCAGCTAGCATCTAGTTTTTCAGATAGTGCGCCAAACACAGCCTTAGAAATTATATATTTTTTATTTATTTTTTAACGGCCATTCAACAAAAAAAGGTATTCAGTAAGATGCTAGAATTACATAGAGAAAGTGTACCAATCCCTCCCCTTAATATGGTTTGATCTATCTCTATATTGTAGGAACATCGTTCACAGAAAATTAAAATACTACTAAAATAATACGAACTCCAAAATCAGAACTAAGATATTACATGAAACATATTACATTCAAATGAAATTCAAACATAAATAAAAGAAATCACAATATAAAAACAAAATTACAGAAAATAAATAAAATAAGAACATAAAAAGAAAGGAAGGTGGTTGAGGCTTTCGGTTCAACATATGTCCCTTAAAACAAATTGTGGTCCACTCAGGTGAACCCGTCTGTCTTCCAGGGTACAACAGCCGAAACAATGTGTACTGTCATAGTTAACCTAGCACCCGCAACAATACTTGAGATGATAGCATGAAGCTGAGAGAATGCTGAAAAGTCTTCTACCTTAGAAGCCAGTTTTGTTGTGTGTTTATAGTGTGTCTAACTAGACTCGAACCCCTCTATTTGTAAGGATGGAGGGGCACCTTGTAACTGATCTGTCAATGGATTAACTCCTCAGTTAAGTCATTCAAAACTGATTAGTAACTCCTAGTCAATGGAGTTAACGCCTGAGTAACTCATTTGAAACTGAGTACTCCACCTGTAATTGATCAGGAATTCAAGGGTCAAGTTTTCCGGAAGAACTAGTCCAGAGGAACCATGCGAAACCTGAGTCCGAAGGAATTCCGAATAACCAAAAAACAATAAGGTGGCTCTCAAGCGACTCGTGACGATGCGAAAAGTACGTCATAAAAACGCCATTATCGCCCAACGCCCAAGCTACGTGCACGTGCAAGTGCAAGTTGGGGGTGTTTCGCACCCCATAACCGATTATAAAAATTTGTCCCATACCCAGCTCAGAACCCATCGAGTAGTGTATTTGACATACCCGTAGGTTTCAGGTTTACTCATTGGTAATTATTAATTAATTATATTGATCGTAATCACCATAAAGTTTCTCAAATGACTAAAACTATATATTTCATAATATTTAAATCAATTTTTTTTACAAATAACTAAATAGCACAGATAAAAATAAAAAATAAATAAACAAAATCATATGATATATACTTCAAATAAATAGAAAAAACAAAGAAATCATGTCGGGTTTATGAGGTATATCATCAAATCTCATACCCGTACGATACCCGTGAAAAAGCTCAAAAGTAATCTCATACCCGATTACCCTACCCTATACCCGACTCATGTTTCTCGGGTTTCGGATATTCCCATCGGGTTTGGATTGTCATCCTTAAGTGGCGGAGCTTGAACTTTAATATAAGGGGAGCCGAAGGTCAATACATAGAACTTTTTCGAAGAAAATACATCTAAATTTTCACTTCAAAGAGCAAAATTAAGCCCCTTAAAAGCTCCACCCATGATAATATCCGTCAAAAACAACATATAGAATAGAAAATGAGTTTTCCTTGTTTTCTACTATTCATATTACAACGGCGAAGCATAGAGTAAACCGGGGGGGGGGGGGGGGGGGAGGAGGAGGGACCGCCCCTGCGTTTTTTTCGTCTAGGGTACCTATTTTTGTGATTTTTATGTTTTTAATGTATTGAATATCGCCCCTCGAAATTTTTTTATATCTGTTGAGTATTGCCCCCTTGGTATAATTTTTGAGTCTCGCCCCCGCGGGGTATTCCAATCTCAAAGCTTTAAGACTTAAAAAATCAACCATACCCTCTATTCTACTATTATTCTTCTTCAAACTATCTTCCTTTCTCTCTCGTAACGTGCTGTAAAATAACTGGATGCATTTTTTTATTTAAGGCTTCAAAATAAATCATACTCTCATCTCTAGTAAATCAAGCATCGACTGCTTATTTTTATTCCCCTCACTTTGCGAATGTAGGAGAATTGTAAATGATTTTTCCAATGTGCTTGCTAGCACCAGAAAAAATGATTTACAAAAAAATAATTTAATTAAACATAACCCGATATCCATTGCAACATGTATCAAATATAAGCCTAGTTAACCGTTAGAAATAACACGGTGGTTTAAACTTAAAGTTTAAATTAACCATTCACTCACATGTAACATATTTAATTCCTAACGCTAAGAGGTCTGAAAGAGTATGTTGATCTTTCTCCTAAAATGACTATTCTATTATATTTTTTAATAACACATTATATATCAATACCAATATTATAATAAAATAGATGACAATTTTACCACCAATCCAAACATACATGGGGTTTAGAGTAGAAAATGGAACCTAAACAAACGGACCACCCCACCCCACTAACCATTTTTCTGAAAACTCATCAAAAGTTTCAAAACACTCCATTTTTCACTCCGGATCCCAAACATGAAACATGCCTTTTGAAAAACTAGCAATCTTGATGTTGGTGGTGGTGACAACATCCTCGATAACCGCGTTACGGCCGGGAACAACAAGAGAGGAAGAGGAAAGATTGGCCAAGATGCTTGAGCTTACTAAAACAACGGCCACACCGCCCTCAGACACCATGGCTCCGTCTCCGGAGGGTCCGATCTCGTGCACTGCGGCTTGCATGGATATTTGCATGGTGTTAGAACCGTTCAGTGATCGAGCGTGCAAAGTGGGGTGTGAAGTCGGGTGCACGCAAATACGGGGTCGAGGGAAAATCGCAGGGTTGCGACTTGTGCATAAGCACAACATCGCACAAGTTAACCATGATTTTTAGATTTTTTTTAGTTTAAACAAGCTCTTCGTTACGGATTTAACGATAAAATTTTGTTGCAAAAGGTGTTGTTCATCGTTTTTTTTTCAATTTTTTTCGGATCTTTTTACGTAGATGTTCGGATTGCGTAACAGATCGCAAGGAGGCTCTCAAGCGGCTCGCGATGATGCGAAAAGTACGCCATAAAAACGCCATAATCGCCCAACGCCCAAGCCGCGTGCACGTGCAAGTGCAAGTTGGGTGTGCTTCGCACCCCATATCCGGTTATAAAAATTTGTCCCATACCCAGCTCAAAACCCATCGGGTATCTATCAGATTTTACCATCGGGTATTTGACATACCCGTAGGTTTCGGGTTTACTCATTGGTGATTATTAATTAATTAATATTGATCGTAATCACCATAAAGTTTATCAAATGACTAAAACTATATATTCCATAATATTTAAATCAAATTTTTAACAAATAATAAATAGCACAGATAAAAATAAAAAACAAATAAACAAAATTATATGATATGTACTTAAAATAAATAGATAAAACAAAGAAATCATGTCGGGTTTATGAGGTATATCATCAAATCTCATACCCGTATGATACCCGTGAAAAAGCTCAAAAGTAATCCCATACTCGATTACCCTACCCTAAACCCGGCTTATGTTTCTCGGGTTTTGGGTATTCCCATCGGGTTCGTGTTTCATTGTCATCCTTAAGTGGCAAAGCTTGAACTTTAATATAAGGGGAGCCGAAAGTCAATATATATAACTTTTTCGAAGAAAATACATCTAAATTTTCACTTCTGAGCATAAAAATAAGCCCCTTAAAAGCTCCACCCATGATGATATCCGTCAAAAACAACATATCGAATAGAAAATGAGTTTTCCTTGTTTTCTACTATTCATACTATTGATAACGGTTTGTCAGGCCGTTTCAAATCCCCAACCTAATTTGATTTTGTAGTAGTGGAAGTTAGGGTATCGAACCTAGGAAATATGTGGAAATTGATTAATTGACTAACTAAGTTAACTAAAATTACTGATTACCTAAAATTACCTAAAATTACCTAAAATTGCCACTTGGCTGTTTTCAATTGTTGGGGTGAACTAACTAACAAATTAACTAACTTTAACCTAGAAAATTGATTGAATTCAAATGAGACAAATCTAACCACTTCTGGATCCTGGTTATTAGGTCAAGGAAGCAATTTCGTATGCGGGTGTTCAACGGTAGCAAGTATTCCGGACCAACTAGTTTAGCATTGATTAGTCATAGAACGATTTCGCTAACCAATCACCAAAAGCAGTTAGTGGTGATTAGCCGGACATGGCTAATGAAACAAACATGATTATATTAAAAGATTGCATTAAATAAATGTACCGAATGATTGAATTCTCCAAAGAACTCCCAAAAAGGTTGAAAATTCGTAAGTCTCAGCCCTCTGGTCGCACAAGAATGAAGATGGATATCAACTAAACTTCACAAACAAGTTTAAATACTAAACCCTAATCTAAAACTTATGACGACCAATTCGGGGCGTACCGCCCCAAAATATAGGATTCTGGGCGTACCGCCCGGATTGTAAACTTCGGCCGCTTCTCTAAACTTTAGGGCGTACCGCCCTGGTTTCTTCACTTCTGGGCGTACCGCCCAGATCTGGATCTCAGGAACTTTCTTCAATTTCTTCTAAGTCTTCACTCGTTCCCGCTCGATTCTCGATCCCTGTACCAGCAGCTTCTAGTTCTTCATAAAAATTCCATTTTTAGCTCATTAAGCTCACGGTACCTCAAAACATAAAAACCCGTGAAAATGCAACGTAATCCAATCATTATTATAACTAAATATAGCAAATTAAGAACAATAATGACGACACATTGGACTAACATCAACTACAATGGCGAATGATAGAGTAAACCGGGAGGGGGGGGGGGGGAACCGCCCCTGCGGTTTTTTCGTCCAGGGTACCTATTTTCGTGATTTTTATGTAAAAAAAAATTTATATGTATTGAGTATCGTCCCTTCGAAAAAAATATATATTTGTTGAGTATTGCCCCCTCGGTATAATTTTTGAGTCTCGCCCCCACGAGGTTTTCTTTCAAACTTCGCCATTGAATTTCATACATTTCAAATTCAACCATAAACAATAAGGGAGGAAGGTATACCCTCAGTTTCAAGCTTATGTTTGGGAGGGCTTCATCGACTTCACAAAGCAATTGCTTCCCCTCTTTGGCTACCACATCTCGGCTTCAAAATTGAAGTTGCCCATCTTTGCGAAGCAGCAAGTAGCTATGGGATTTCCTTCCTAAATGTGAGTGTTTGATCATTTCTTCTTTTCTTTTTTTTCAATCTCAAAGCTTTAAGACTTAAAAAATCAACCATACCCTCTATTCTATTATTATTCTTCTTCAAACTATCTTCCTTTCTCTCTCTCTCGTAACATGCTGTAAAATAATTGGATGCATCTTTTTTATTTAAGGCTTCAAAATAAACCATACCCTCATCTCTAGTAAATCAAGCATTGACTCCTTATTTTTATTCCCCTCACTTTGCGAATGTAGAAGAATTGTAAATGATTTTTCCAATGTGCTTGCTAGCACCAGAAAAATGATTTACAAGAAAATAATTTAATTAAACATAACCCGATAACCATTGCAACATGTATCAAATATAAGCCTAGTTAACCGTTATAAATAACACGAAGTTTAAACCATTCACTCACATGTAACATATTTAATTCCTAACGCTAAGAGGTCTGAAAGAGTAATAGAGTATAGAGTATGTTGATCTTTCTTCTAAAATGACTATTCTATTTTATTTTTTAATAACACATTATATACAATGTTTTAAAAACCGGTTTTTTAGTTGAACCGGAAAACTTTCCGGGGCCGGTTCGACCGGTCGGATCGGTTAGACCGGCCGGTTGAACCGGTAAGGGGATTTATATATATATTTTTATAAAAATGTTAATAAATGTGTACACCACAACGAAATAGGTATTTCATAAGAATATATAAGTTTTAAACTTTAAAAAATAATAAAAAATAACAATAAATTAAATTTTTTTTTTTAAATTGTCAGAAAACCGGTTGAACCGGACCGGTTGAACCGGAAAAAACCGGAAAACCGCCCGGTTCAAAACGGTCCGGTTATGTCCAAAAAACCGGGGATTAAAAAACCGGTATGATGACCGGTTGACGGTTGAACCGGTTTTTAAAACATTGATTATATATCAATACCAATATTATAATAAAATAGATGACAATTTTACCACCAATCCAAACATACATGGGGTAAAGAGTAGAAAATGGAACCTAAACAAACGGACCACCCCACCCCACTAACCATTTTTCTGAAAAGTGATCAAAAGTTTCAAAACACTCCATTTTTCACTCCGGATCCCAAACATGAAACATGCCTTTTGAAAAACTAGCAATCTTGATGTTGGTGGTGGTGACGACATCCTCGATAACCGCGTTGCGGCCGGGAACAACAAGAGAGGAAGAGGAAAGACTAGCCAAGATGCTGGAGCTTACTAAAACGGCTACACCGCCCTCAGACACCGTGGCTCCGTCCCCGGAGGGTCCGATCTCGTGCACCGCGGCTTGCATGGATATTTGCATGGTGTTGGAACCGTTCAGTGATCGAGCTTGCAAAGTGGGGTGTGAAGCAGTGGCGGATCCAGGAAAGAATATCAGGGGTAGCGGGGACTAACGGGGGTTCGGGGGCAGCGCCCCCGAAATTTTTTTTTAGGTAGTTAACGGGCTTTTAATCATATTTTTAAGAGACTTTTGATCATAATTTTAAGTAAAAGCCATAAAATTTCTTCCAGGGGTCGCGAAAAATTCGTTTCAGGGGTCGCGAAAAACCGAAAACCTATAAAAAAAAAAATTTGCACGTCGGGGTAAAAGTTCAGGGGTAGCGGGCGCTACCCCTGGGCTCTATGTGGGTCCGCCCCTGGTGTGAAGTCGGGTGCACGCAAATACGGGGTCGAGGGAAAATCGCAGGGTTGCGACTTGTGCATAAGCACAACATCGCACAAGTTAACCATGATTTTTAGATTTTTTTTAGTTTAAAACAAGCTCTTCGTTGCGGATTTAACGATAAAATTTTGTTGCAAAAGGTGTTGTTCATCGTTTTTTTTTTCAATTTTTTTCGGATCTTTTTACGTAGATGTTCGGATTACGTAACGGATGGCAAGGAGGCTAAAATAAAAAGATCGGACCAACTTTAGAATAAACATGAGAAGTAAAAAATCAAAAGCCATTAAAATACCGTGGCGTAAGTTAGGTTAGGAAATAAACAGTAATAGTGTGTTTATAGTAGACCTTACAAATTTAAAATATGTTAGAATTAGGCATTTTAAGAGGGATAATTTGATGGTAAATAATTATGAGTCAAAAATCTGGAAAAGTATATATGTAATAATTTTAGCTTTTAAAAAGTTGATGTAAAGAACTAAAAAAGCAAGTTTTTCTTTTATTCTGTTTTTATTATATGGAATCCCAAGTCCACTACACGGTTTACAATTGCTTTCTGTAAGGCCCATTGGGTTGTCATTGTTTATAATTGCTTTTAGTATAAGGCCCATTAGGTTGTTTATGAATGATTAGAGGTGTAAAAAGCGATTATCTTCACAATGTGGTTAGTAAACTAAGAGGTTATTGGCTAAATCGGTTAATAATCAGTTGTGTTACTAACTGGTTAGTGAACCTAAAACCTCTAACCAACCGATCTAATCGGTTATTGTTGGTAACCTAATCGGTTATTTGTCCTAACTGGTTAGAAACCGGTTAGTACTATTAAAAAATTACTCATTAAAAACATTACATAAACTAATAAACATACTTTTCATTGATTTGAAAACGGAGGGATAACGCTAATTATTGAAATCGACCGACGCGTTGCCATTGGAGGAAAAATGCATTCATGTGCTAAAGAAAAAGAAATGAAAAACGTTTTAAAAATAAAGAAATTAAGGAAAAGTAAATAAATAAAGAAGTAACAAAAAAATCGTAGTGGGATTCGAATATAAGACCTTAGCTAGTATCAGCAACAATACATAAAAGTAAATAACTAATCACTATACCAAAAGCATGACCTCTGGAAATTTCTAGACAATTATAAACAGATGTCGCGGAAATAAAAGAAAAAAAATAAAACACAAACAATGAGATTCGAACATGAAAAATGATAGGATTAATATCTTAGCTTATTAGCTTATTAGCTTATTAGCTTATTAGCTTATTATCACTACACTGGATTAACATTTATTAATTTCCGCCCCCTAAGAATGTGTTTATTTTAATAAAAAAACCCAAAAAAATACTATAAAAAACTATTGCTTAAAGGGCTTGAACTTGAGTCATTACCCGAGTACTTCTACCACTACGACGAAATAACTTTTGTCAATTTACCCGCCTACTATAACAATTACAAAACATTTTTTTAGAACAACGAATCTATCATACTTCTACTCCTAAACTACTTCATAAATTAAATTACCCTAATTACATAATAGTCTTCTAAATCAAATTACCCGAATTACACAATTATCTTGGATTTAGACCAATTCTATTTTTTTAATTGAACGACCAACGAATGCTCCGAAAAACCCGGTAACTATTTACACCAGTTGAGTTCATTCCAGGGAAAAATCATATTTGCAAGCGGCCGGGTGGTAAAACCTGAGAGCTCAGGGTCGAACTTGTGACATTTCAGTCCGAAATCTCTCCTTATCTCCAATACCCCCTCTAAAATATTACCTGTAAGAATCAAACATACGTCTTAAATAAAAAACATCGACTTTCTACTAATACACCATAATGAAAGTTACACAAAGTTTCTATCAAGTGAAAGTTTCTATCAAGTGAAAGATTACAAAACACTTACAAGCCACTTTTGTTGACCATGTATTTGTGTGCATTTAGTAAATAAATTTAAAAATCATAAAAAAGTCAACACCAAATTCCCCAATTTTATTCATTGTAAACAAAGAACCCAAAACAATAATCACCAATCCAATCCATATTTCTCCCTAATGACAGATCGATACAGAAATCTGTAACTACAATCTTCAGAGAAAACCGGAGAATTTGCAGAACCGGAGATGGTATTCAACACCGTGTTGGTCGCATCGGTGGCCACCGTATCCGCCGATATCTGGCAATCGGTAGCATGTTTCTCGGAACGAATCTCCAGCGAAGAACTGTTAGATCTGGTGATTTGTTTTCCTCTTCATCAATTAGGTCAATTCGCGATTTGCGTTTGGAATTTCTTCTGCCTCCCTCTCTCGCCTGCTGATTCGTACTATCACTCCTACACTTATGACTACGAAGATGATTCGGATTCCGATTCGTATTTAAGTTCGGCCGGCGGTTGTTTCTCCGGTTATGATCCGTACTCCGACGATCATTCCGACTGATTTCGTTTCTCGTTGCCGCCGTGCCGGTAACTGATTTATCATACCTTTCAATTTGTACAGTAGTTTAAAGGTTTTTCAAAGTTGTTTTCATTTTCGGTAAGTGATTAGAAGTTCTCTAAATGCACAGTTTTCGGATTTGATCAATTTGTCTCTTGACCTGCACATAATCTGTTACTTTAATTTTATTTTGTGATTTGATCAATATGATGTTATTTGATTCATTCTTGTCACCACTTGAATTCATGATTCTAAAATACGATTGTATGCATGTGAAAATTTGTCTTCTTGTTCAGAGCTTTTTGGATACAACTGGTATTGGCATAGAATCCAAACATATAATGAGACTTCTAGATAGGGTTGTTCATTATATAAATCGGACTCGAAAAACTCAAAATTTCGATTCGAACCAGATTCAAATAACGAATTCCGGTTTGAGTTTTGAATATTTGAAATGGATCCTTATCGAAGCCGAAATTCGAGTTTGGTTTCCGAATTGAATTTGAATCTATGAACTTTGAACCACATTTACCTGATTGTTCGAGTTCGAAAATGACACGAGTCGAATGGTTTTGAACTAAAATTATGAAGTGTAGTGTTGTTACAGATTGTAGTGTGTAAATTTTAGAAAAATGGATTTTAATAATAATAGTTTTATCTTATTGGCGGATAATAATATGAGTTTTGAAATTTCCTCACAATAATACGAGTTTTGTGGGTATTGGATTCTAATGATACACCATTAGTTTTTTACTAACGGTATTAGTCTGTTGCCTACGTGACAGGTGCCACGTCAGGTGCCACGTAGAAGGAAAACAGTCCACGTCAGGTGCCATGTAGGCAACAATGTAGGCAACAAAGTAACACCGTTAACAAAAAACTAACGGTGTATCATTAGAATCCAATACCCACAAAACTCGTATTATTGTAAGAAAAATTCAAAACTCGTATTATTATCCGCCAACAAGGTAAAACTTGTATTATTAAAATCCATTTTTCCTAAATTTTGGCATTGAAAGTATGTGTCTCACTACTTTTTAGTATTGGAATGCCTAATTTGAATGGTTTTTACACCAGAAGGTGCAGTAAATACAGCAAGAACATTTTTGTATTGTATGCAAGTTAATTCATTAGCCTAACAAAAGTTGATGAATTAAAAGAAATGGAAGTTGTTTTATGTAAAATAATGAGTTTGAAAACATGTAAGTTTGATACTTAATGGACAAATATTGCTTTAACTATTAACACTGCTAGAGCTGAGGATTCGAGTAGCAATGCAAAAGGGCGGCTCGCTCGTTTCATATCCGTCTCGGTGGTGATGTAGAGCCTTTGAGCTTGAGCACTGAGGACACTCTAACGGTCAAGTTATATATACAGGAGGTAATGAACACAAATATATGTATAACTGTATGAGCATAGATCTTTTATTAGAAGTTATGAGTGGGAGTTTGGGGCTAGGAAGAAGGTGAAGATAACCTTCTTTTAGATGTGGGAATAAGTCTGAAGGACCTTGGGCTTAGTCCTAAGTCCAGCACAAATGGGCTTGGGCCCACTATATCGGACCCAAGTTGAGGATACCAGCGGCCCACCTATTTGATTTACTTTTATTGATATTTTAAACGCGTGCATGGGTTGAAGAAAGACATAAAAATAGGTGGTGTTTTTGGCGAACCATGTAAATTAGTTGTGATCTTAGGGATAATGTATAAGGAACTCCATCCAGCTTCTTTGATGCAGAATATACACCTATTAGAACTACAGGTGCACAAACCAGTTTTTTAACCAATTTGGTCAATCATTGCCGGTTTGTACACCCAGAACTCGAACCCTGTAGGAATCGGTTCATATCGATTTGGAACCGGTTCGGCCACTGAAAGCCAGTATTTTAGAATATTTCCAGTTTGAAACCAGAGTCTTTTATAATCGGTTTGGCCACAGGAAACCTCAAACTGCTATGGAACCGGGCTGGTTTGGCAAGAACTTGTTTGTTGATCGTGTTGAACCCAGTTTGTGAACCGGTTCGGATTCACGAACAAGTTTATTTGTACACATATAATAGACCAACTAAATCTATATCTACTTGACTGTTTTAAACCAGTTCCTAAAGTGAAGAGGATAGATCCGAATTCTCCATTTGGACCCCCCATGGTTTGGCATTAAGCCCAAATATCTCAAAGATATTCCTGGCGGGCCTCTCGCAAACCTGTCATGGGTCCCATAGAATATTCACATACGCAGGGCGGCAGGGACCAGAAATTGGTTATGCCACGTGTCACGCAGGGTCACAATCTGCTCCCCTTAGCCAATCTCCACCATTGATATGTAACTGCATCTAGAAGGCTCACATGCCCCCACACGTGCATGTTTGATGCCATTAGGGAAATCCTAAATTCCCTCTCGCCTTAATTAACATCACCTGAGGTACTTTCTCATGCTCCCATCTTCATCATACTTACACACTCCATCTTCTCCGTTTAGAGTAGTACTTATTCTCATGCCAAAAAAGCAGTGACATGACACTCTTCCATGCCTTGCATTAGTCCTAACATCTTTGCTACTTGTGCGGATCGTTGTTCCGATCACCATCACTCCGATCATCAGATTCTGAAGCCGGTGTTGAACATGTTTCGACCCATGTCACCGAAACATAACTCGTCCCGATTTGGTTAAAAATATGATAGATTATGTATATAACCTCAGACTTTTGACACTATTGGTTATTTTCTATTATTCATTGTGAATCATCAAACCGACATTAATCAAAGGAAATATCATAAACACCGTACCGGATATCAAAATGGTCCATATAATAGTTGGACAGCCGACAATAGTCATGTTTTACATATGTTGTTACAGGAGTTTTCAAAACCTTTTTAACATATGTCTCAAGTTTGAATCTTTGGGTCCTTTTTTGAAACTGATGCTTCTATCTTTCATCATGCCCAAATAGAACGGTCAGTTCATAGTTTAACACTTGATGAAATTAGTGATGAATTTTATAACGAGAAAAGAGTTACATAAGCGGGAAATACACATGACATCAAGTTGTCATGCCGGGAAGGCGGGCAACAAGCTGCGCCGCCAGCCCTTTTTGAATAGCAAAACCAAGACGTATAAATACAAAGTTCTTCATTCCTGATTTATTGACGAACATTTGAACGGTTTAACTGGATCTGTCGCTTAACCGGTTTCTTGTTTAACCGGTTCTGTAATCCGGTTTATTTTTGGTTTCAAAATAATGAGAGCAAGGGACTAAACGAAGGGGGTGACAGTCGTTGATTGAAACCGTGGGGTTACCATTTGGACAATTTCTGACTTACTGAGGGACACTTTATGAAAAGTTGATTGATTTGTACCAAAAGGTCCAAATAAGATAAAGGTACTTGGTGACGTGTCACCCGTTCACGTGCAGCTCACGTCCAAAACATCTTTTCTCAATAATCATCACTTTCTCCTCCCACTAAACCATAAAGCTACAACCTCCGAGTAGTTGGTCAAAATGCACCCTCACCTTTCAAGAATTGCAATTCCCACCCCTAAACTTTTGATTGTATAACTAATAAGCTAAAACCACTTCATTCATTCATTCAAACAAATAAAGATTCACTGAAAACTTACAAGAGGCTGCTTCTTTCACACTTATGAGAAACTTTGCCACTTTCCCATCAAACCCAACAAAAAAAAAAATCAAAACTTCTCACTAGCACCCTAAAAGATGGATCCAACAAAGAAAAGAAGAAAAAAGAAAAATATATAACAGAACAACATGTGAGGCGAGCCGGGTCAAGGGCAGTTCGGGTTTTTACCTGGGCCTCCATAGTAAAAGTAATGACCCCAATCACTATTGCTTCCGGTTTGAACATCATAACAATTAGATTGTTCAGTGAATGTTCCGAGATCTTTAGGAGATTTAAGGTTATTTTCTTTATCAACAACTTGAATGTTTCTGAAATAACTTGATTTTCCAAACCCTTCTTCCGGGAACCGCCCACTGCCCATTTGTGTAGACGTGTGGTGCCCGTCTGGCTCGGAATTGACAACCTCGCCACCCCATTCAATCATTGAAGCGCTGTCAGCTAAATACGAAAACAAGAAAGATGGCCAGTAGCCCAACACATATCCGTTACCAAATTGCATCCACCAGTTTCCTTCTTTTTGGTCCTGAATAAAGTATTACACACCAAAAACATATGTTGATCATAAACAGTTATCATCTTATGCAGTTAAGCATACAACCGAGACCACATAAAACTGATCAAGAATAATAAACGGGCGGATCAGGTAAGTCGTATGATAACCTAAACATGTAATCTATATATTTTTTTTTTCTAGGAAAGTTGATTAAAATGCATAGCAAATCTATATGTGTGAGTCAAAACGGGTCGGGTCGGGCAGACACTCTTTTGGTCCTCTCTGTAATTTATAAATAATTTTATTAAATATGATTACAAAAACAATGTTTTTAAAATAGTAAGATAATTGCTAATAAGAAAATGATATAGGATAAAAACAGGCGGGTCAGGTAAGTTGGGTAACAGTGCACATCCGAAATTGTCAGTCATAATGTCATATTGTATTTGTAAATTAGGTGACTTCTAAAATAATATATGTTATGTAAAACAGACAATAGTTGAAATATAAGCATCTGAAGGTAAGTTATGCGACTTTTAACCCGTATTATTTTTAGCTAATTTTCCACTTATATCAATATAATACAAACTAAAATGACTAACTTCTGTATAATTGTATTGAAATTGCCACCTCTAATATATTATAAACTCCAATAAGTCAGTACTAAAGAATATCACCATCCTACATCAATTATGCTTCTGATCAAGGCATTAGATTTATACACATGGAAACTAAAAAATGACAAGATTCTCACATTTTTAATATATATTTTCTGCAATCTTCAAGAACAACCACCTACCCAATAATTGATTATATCTATTATTTAGCATCAACTTTATTTAATAAAGAAAAGGAATAAGGGTATTATAAAGGTTGTCACTTTTCTTGAAGAGTGACTATAAAAGCGCACCTACACACCTTTGAATAATGCATATAATCAATCCAACCTAAGTTATTCCCTTATTCCCACTTAGTGCTTATCTTGTAAAAAAAATATATTAATGCCCATTCAAACCCTAACAAGATATAATAAAATAAATCTGGAACTCTTACCTTCCAGACAAGGATACTAATATCATATTGTGAATTCCTAAATGCAGAAACAGGGGATATGCTTGCACCCATTGCTATATTATTGTTGATTTGAATAAACCCTGAGCACAGTAGATTGTAGCAGCCAGTAGCTTGATATGCATCACTCTGCACCAAGTGATGATTGAAATTAAAGAACTTTATTCCCATTAAAAGGTACAACTTTTACTGCACGAGGTACAAGTCTCAAGAAAACTATTACTCTTGATTTGTACATTCTTGCTATGGAAAATGATTTACTGAAAGTAACTTAAATAGTTATAACCATTTTAGATATACTTACAGTCCAGTAAGTGAATAGCCTTGTGTTGTTATCACCATAAAGATCTGGACTGACCTGAAAATCATTATATATTATTAAAACCAGACTGGATAATGGAAGTACAGAGTGATGTCAAATTAATATATGACTCCACATGATTGATTTTCCAGCCAATAGCCCTTTAAACATGCTAAAACATAAGACAAATAAGTTCTTCAAAATTATATCTCATCTTGTGGCATCAAGAATTACTGAACAGTGGGAATTACCTGCCATCCTGCTTCAATGCTGTTAAGATCTTGGCCAAAAGAACCACCTAAAATCCAAATTTGTGACAAACTAAACTCATTTGATTGCTGTATTTTTGGTTCCCAAACGTTCATAGTTGCCTTTGCTCCATAGTATTTGTCTCCTTCCACATAAGCTATTGCATGCTATATGTTGCAAAACACAATAAGAACCATCTGGAATCAGTAAACTGAGAAGGGTACCAAATAGTAGGATAAAATGCCAATAATAAAGACTATGAAAACCCATGAGAAAGGTGCATATTAGCACGGGTCCTCTTTGCTACCTTTTTATTTACACTTGTATTTTCCCATAACTTGGGTAAATTATGTTCTTACTTGGTAAATAAAAAAGAGTACTAAGAATTAAGAGAAAATAGTAACAATCAACACTTGACGAAAATAATGAATAAACATGCATCTAACATGGAACATCTTCACTACCCCCTTATTTTGTCATAAACTCATAATGATAGCAAATTATGAAATAAACACTTTTTCTCGTGTACGCCCAAACCGTATGTAATTATCAAACTAATAAAGGGGCTGCTTAATTCTTGAATTACGCCAATCAAAACTTTAAATGGTGCATTTAGACATGGGGTTGCTAAGAAAAGCCCACAAAGATGGGAAATTATGGGCTTTTCCTTTTGTTTCTTCCATCATCCCACCTCATGTACTCATTACCTCTTTATTTTGTTACAATGATGGCAAATTATGAAATGAATCCTTTTCTTTATCCATTTATACCCAAAATCATAGGTAATTATCAAACTAAAGAAGGGTAATCTAATCTTCAAGATTGCAATAACCATTAACCACCAAAAAGAAAGTGTATTTGCACATGGTTTTCAAAGAAAAACTCAATTAACCTTTTGTTTTGTCATAATTAAGGGAAATCAATAGGCTTTTTTTCCCTTTTACCCCACCCTTTTTATTGTTTCTCATCTAATCTTCAAGATTGCAATATTCAACATAAAAGAAAGTGCATTTAGACAAGAGTTTTCAAAGAAAACTCATTTAACCTTTTAATTTGTCATAAATAAGGGAAAACAATAGGCTTTTTTCCCAACCCTTTTATTGTTGCTCATCTAATCTTCAAGATTGCAATATTCAACTAAAAAGCTGTTTTTAGACATGGGTTTTAAAAAAAAAAAAACTCCTTTAATTTTCTCTTTTGTCATAAATTCATAATCAAGGGAAAAAAATAAGCTTTTCTTTTCTTTTTTCCACCATTTATGTTCTTGCTCACCTGATGGCCACTTTCATTGTCAATATCAGGATCAGCAGAATTAGGGATGTTTCTAGGCATAGGAATGCTTCTATGCTTCTTTTTTCCATGGCTTTTAACAGAACTTGCTCTCAATACATCTTCTTCCTTTGTTCTTCTTATTGGTATGGTGTCTTCAGGGCACATGCCATTCACGTGCCACAACTGGTGGATGGTGTTTTCTCTTACTTTGGACTCTGTGTCAATCTTGTTCTCATCAAAAAGCCCTTCTGGATGATAACTAGGCCTCATCTAAATAAACACAAAAAATTCAAAAATCAAAAGTTAACATTAAAAAAAATCAAGAACTGTTAAGAACAATCATTGAAGGTGCTGAAAGAAACCTGGATTTTATGGTCTTTGAGGAAAGGATGATCAAAAGCTGGCTGGTGAGAGATGTGTACACAGTCAATTATATCCCCATCTGGGCTCTGTTCAAATCATGCAAATAATCATTAAATTTCATTGATTATTAACACTAATTGCACTCTATAGCTCTGAAACTATCTAATTCACATCAAGAAACTCATCATTTGCAGAAAAGGAAGCAAAATCAGCAAGAAAGACAGGACATTTCATAAAAAAGGTGAACTTTTTCACAACATTTTGCACCCAAAATTAAATATTTCAAAAATAACAATATAAAAAATACCTCAATGGTTTTGACAGGAGGTTTGTTGAGGCGTTTTAAGTGTTTATGAACTTGAAGCTTCTGCCTTGAACCTGATGGCTGCCTGGCGCAAGATAGCAAGGCCAGATCCAGGAAGAAGACAAAGAACAAGAGAACACCCATAAACCCTATTCCCATCCTGCTTCTGCTAACGTGCGCAGCTGCCATTGTCAAAGGCTGAAAAAGATGAACTCTCTCAAAAGCTAAAAAAGAAGGGCTTTTTTTTGTCTTTCCCTCTTCTTCCCAATTACTTTTCCCAATTACACTCTCCGAGTTGTGCTAACCTCCACCATGAGTCATGAGTTTAGGAGAACACGCAGAAACAGAAACCCACGTATACACAATCACTCTGCTTATCCTGCGCACCCCTCAAGCGCCGAGACAATTGTCTTGGGAGTGTCCACTCTTTCTCTCTCTCCTCTCTCTCTCCTTTCTCTTTCTAGATTTTGTCTAGATTGGATTTCTGGGTTTATTTCTGCATTATAGGCCATGTGAGAGGGCAGGACTCGTAAAACAGAAGGTCACTTGGGGGTAAATGTGTAATTTGACATTGAATATCGGGAGAGTGAGCAGTGAGCACACTAGCAACACCGAATGCTTTTTGTGTGGGTCACTTTAAAATTTTTACTTTTACCGTTTTACGGACCTTAGCTTCAAATTTTGCTCAGTTACCCGCTGGGCTTGTTTTTTAATGTTTAAATGTTTGCCGTTTCAAAAAAAAAAAAAGAGTTTTTATCTTATATTTATAATTCATTAAATATTTTTATTTATGAAATTTAAATACTTTTATTAATCACTCTAAATCATGTTTTTATCTTTAAAAAATCCATTAAAATTTATGTATAATGTTTAAATATAAAAATATTATTATACGAGAGAAATAGACGTTTCTTATATTTTCTTTAAAATTTAAGGATAATGTGTAATATAAAGAAGCTAATGTGAGTGTTTTAACAACCGATGCTTTTTTTTTGGTATAGTTGTGGTATGCGGGAAGAGTTCGTGAGTCTGATGTGGTCGAAATAGTTGTCACGGAATACCATCCTAGCATATTGGCTTTGGCTTGGGAAGGAGGAACACAAGGAGAGGTCAATGAGCAAGCAGCATGAAGAAATGTTTGATGTATAACATAAGTAACTTATTGTACAACTAAAAGTATGATAAACGTGGGAGATAATCGATTTGTGTTGTAGAATATTCGTAGTGGGCTTTATAACCCCAAAAAACTTTACATGGCGCCCCTCTCCCCCTAGGCGCCATGTTACAAATGTTGGTCCAAGGGCGTAATATACATGGCGTCCCTCATTTCATTTTTTTTTTTCTATTGTTATCCCATCCTCATAACCCCCCACTACACCCTTTACATCATAACCTCTCATTTCCACGTCATACGACACATGACACATAACCCCCAAGGAATGGGGTTACCACTACGGATAGCCTAAGAATAGAAAAAATTGAACAAATATGATGTGATAATGATTTGAATAAGAGAATATAATAAACATACTCGAGCCCCGGTTTTAAATACAAAGGTCGACTAGGTTTTTTATGTTAAACTAATATATTGTATTACATATAAAAATAATCATATATAAAACTCTAACAAAATAACTAAATAAACTTAAACGAACTCGTATTCAATATGTTAAGGATCCACTTTATATCATGCAGAAAGTATGCTACATTACTATCGAGATTACGACCTAAAAACTATGTGGTGTGCGCGTTGCTTTTTGTGTTCGTTTTGTATAACCCGTGATATTTCATTATATATGTGCAACTATCAAAGGGAATTAGTAGTACGAAACTAAAACTAAGAATATATATTAGAAAGATTTAGAAAAACTATTTAAAGAAAAAAAATAACACATAACAATTATAACATGTCATTTGATAAGCCATGAGTAAACAACTTAGGAAAAAACAATTTACAAATAGTTAAAAAGCATTTAAAAAAGAAAAAGAATAAGAAGAACTTTGTTATATAGGTGAATAGTAGCCTTTAAACAACTTACAACGTTAAAGGTGTTGTGAATAGTAATCTCTCGATTCAATAGTGTCATGTCACGTGGTGATCTAGATGTGTGTCATGTCGCTAGACGATCTAAATGGTGTCAAGTGACATGTTTAAAAATTATTATTATTATTATTATTATTATTATTATTATTATTATTATTGATCGTTTCTTATTCATTGCCTTTTAAAACAGAGATAAAGGTGTTATGAATAGCAGTCTCTCGCTCCAATAGTGTCACGTCACGTGACGATCTAGGAAAGTGTCACGTCGCAAGACGATCTAGATAGATGTCACGTGACATAATTAAAAAAATATTATTATTATTATTATTTGTTTCTTATATATTCAACCATAATAAATTTAACATATGATTTGGTGCTTTAATATGTATAGTCGTGTATGTTTAACAAATGAGTGGGGTGTAACATGCATAGTCATGTAGCATACATTTTTTTTTCTATTTTCAATCCCAACAAATTTAGCAATGAAGTTTGTTGATAATATGTATAGTCGTGTAACATAGTTTTGAAGTCATAATCTCGATACTTTAAGCATTTGGTTCGTTACGACGTTTTTTTCCTTTTCATTACGTGACATTATAACAATACAACCAGGGCGAAGCTTGACTACAAAAATGGATAGGACCAAAAGTAAAAAAAAAAAGATAGGGTCGGACTATGTATACAAAAAATTTCAGACTGGACGAGGATAAATTTTTATTTCTGAGCGAAAAACGT
Source organism: Deinandra increscens subsp. villosa (assembly GCA_039602395.1). NCBI lineage: Eukaryota > Viridiplantae > Streptophyta > Magnoliopsida > Asterales > Asteraceae > Deinandra > Deinandra increscens. The sequence continues at coordinate 110,735,454 of JBCNJP010000010.1, forward strand.
GGACGCCACATGGCGCATAACCTTCATAAAGGGCTCCATCCACTACAAATAGCCTAAGAAAACCATTCCTAAGGGTGGGCGGTATGGGGGATAAATTTTTTAGGATGAGTAAAATGGGATAAGTTGATGGATCAATAGGAGTAGGGCTGTCCAAAAAGTTCGAAACTCGAAACTCGCTCGAACTCGTTCGGAAAATGTTCGGAAAATGCTCGTTCGATCGTCGTTCGGTTTAAAAACGAACCAAGCGGTTCGGTTCGATTTGTAAAACGAACCAAGTATGAGCATAGGTGCGCTCGCTCGATGCTCGCTCGAATTATATAAAATATATATTTATATATATATATATATATAAAATATATAACATAATATATACACATTTACTTATTTATAACATAATATCTACACATTTACTTATTTATATTATCTATTTTATTATTTATTTTATTCATTTTGTTTTTGTTATGTAGAGACGTACAGTACAACTTATAGATTGATATTAGGGTTTTATTTTCATTCAGCGCCTCCCTTAGTCCCTCACTCTCTCATACGACGACTTCGAAGTTCATGAACCAGGGGAGATTTTCCGTCGCCGCTCGCCGCTAGCCTCCCTAAGCCCTCGCCACCCTCCTTAACCCTCCCTCACTCTCCCGTCGCCGGCTCGCCGCTAGCCTCCCTCATCCTCCCTACGGCCGCCTCTGCACATAGGGTAAGATTCATCTATCTAACACACATTTACACTATTATAGTTCTATTATCCTACTAATCTTGATATGTACATAGTAGATGTTTATGAGTTGAGCATATTCTAATTTAAGTGCATTCTATTTGACCTCTTACATCAGATGGTATGTTAATGATATGATAAATTAGATGTTTATAAATCTGATGGTATGTTGATGATATGTATGACCTCTTACATCAGATGGTATGTTTATGATATGTAGGCCGCCATTATGATATTTTATTGAAATTTTAGTTTTCTGTAATTGTTGTTTAGTTTTAATGAATTTGTTGTTAGCTTTCTGAAATTCTGATGTATATAGGCATATAGAAATACGATCTGAAGCACAAATTATTGTTAGTTTTCTGAAATTGTTGTATAGTTTTAATGAATTTGTTGTTAGTTTTCTGTTAGTTTTATTAATATTCGTATAATTCTTTCTTATATAGAATGTCTTCTCACAAAGAATCCAATGGAATCGAGACTTCTCATGTTGAATTAAGTGATGCAGAGAGTGTTGAGTTAGTTGATGAAGTAACAAATGAGGAGAATGCAACTAGAAAGGGGAAGCGAAAGAATTGTTCTGAAGCACATCCACATTTTGCAGACACCATGGGCATGTACAAAGGGAAGCTGGTAAAGAAAAAAAGGTGCATTTATTGTAATCATACCTACGTAGCACATGATTCAGGCACCACTTCAAGTATGAATCGACACCTTGAAACCTGTGCACTTTACCAAAGATCTAAAGGTAACAATAAGGGTTTCATTAATTTTGAGTCAAGAAGTGTTGGAGATAACTCAAGTTTCATGAACGGTGAGTCAAGTGGGGATTTTAACCAAGTGAAGTGTAGGGAAATGATTGCAAGAATGATCATAGCTCATGAGTTACCGTTCTCATTTGTAGAGTATCATTGGTTTACCCAGGTAATGAGATATTGCAATCCTTTATATCATAGAGTAAGTAGGACAACCATCACAAGAGATTGCATAAAAGTGGTAGATGTAGAAAAAGAAAGGATAAAAAAGATGTTGAAAAATGCCGATATGATCTCACTTACAAGTGACTGTTGGACGTCAAACCAAACTATTGGGTACATGTGTTTGACGGCTCACTTTGTTGATTCTGATTGGAACATGCAAAAATGCATTATTGGTTTTAATGAGCTTGCACCACCCCATAACGGTGTGGTCATATCAGATGGTATCCTAGAGTATTTGATCAAATGGGGTATTCAAGACAAAATTGGAACAATTACTCTAGATAATGCATCTAACAATGATAGAGCTGCTGCTATTTTGATGGAAAACTTCAAGGGGAAAGGGAAATTACATTTTGAGGGAATGTTTTTTCATGTTAGATGTTGTGCTCACATCTTAAATTTGGTGGTACAAGACGGTCTAGGAACTATTGAACCGTGTATTATAAAGATTAGAGAAGGTGTAAAGTATTTGAAGAAGTCTCCAGGTCGTCTATTGAAGTTCGGTGAAGTAGCAATATCTCTTGGTATCAACACTCGTCGGTCCTTATGTATGGATGTAAAAACTCGGTGGAACTCCACACATCGCATGCTTGAATCGGCTATTTACTATAAGAAAGCTTTTGAAAGTTATGCATCAAGAGATTCAAACTTTCTATTGTAACACCCCAATTTCAAAGGTACATGATATATTTAAGTAAATACGTGTCTATATTATCAATACGTAAGTTTGATTGATAAAAATGGTAAACTATGCATTAGATAAATCGCATGTGTTAGAAATACGTGTTTAGTGGCCAAAATGATGAAATTTGTATAAACGGATGAGTTAATGGGTAAAGAAAGTAAAATATGAGATAAATATATGTTTATACAAATAACATGATGATATATGTGTGAATTGATAGATATATACATGTGAATACATGTATTAGTAGTTAATAGAAAAGTAGAAGGGTTAAAAGTGTAATTTATATAAAGTTATCAACGTATAAGGATATTATACGTATCTATAACTATTATAAACATGTTAAGGCTTAGAATATAGTAAAAATATATCCTAATGTGACCCATAACATGAAATGATAAGTATTGGAAAGTTTGAGGGGCTAGAACGTAAAATATCAAAAGATATATATATATATATATAAAAATATATATACGTATGTATATGTATATCATCAAGGGTGTCCCGAGCCTTAGAAACTTCATTAATTATGTTTTATAATAGTTTGGTGCATAAAATAACAGTTTGGTAGAAGTTAGGGGGCTGAAATGCAAATAAAAAGTACAGGGACTAAAACTGTCAATTGCCCAAAGTACCAGGCGTATCGCGAGGGACTCCCTCCCAGTTGGCGCGATACGCGAGCCAGCTACAGGTGCAGATTTGTTGTTTGGTCGCGAATTAGCCACGTTTTCAGCCTTGTTGAGCTCCAAATCACCATCCACGCGTCAAATGAACTTGATTACTCACCTAGGCACGTGTTAGGACCATGGGACGCCTCTAATGGCTATATATAGCAGCCCCAATTCATCAAAATCTGCTAGAAATCACTCAAAAACTCCATAGAAAACCCTAGAAAACGCAGAATCTTCAAACGAGCAATTCTCTCAAACGGTGAAGAGTTAAGATCCGAATTTCTGCAGTCAAGCATTATTAGGTAAGGTCTAAAATAACCTCTTTCAGTTTTGGCTAACTCAATCTCTAAGTATGATTTTTAAAACTATGCTCAAATTAGGGTTCTTGAGCTTGTTTGGGTAAAATTGGATGATCGGATGGGAATTAAGCTCTGAATTTTGGTAGGTAATCCTAATTTGATGTATTTTAAGAAAGCCCTAAGTTTATTTCAGAATTGGTGAAGGTTTGGTATGAGTTTTGGAAATGGGTCAAGATTAGGGTTTTCATGATGATGTTTTGCCCAAATCGAGTAAACGGTTTTGAATTAAGCCTTGCCATTTTAAGGGATATTATAAAATGTCATAATAGATAATACCCTAAGATGGTTCTGTATAAAAATGAGTTTTGCTATGGAAACGAGAAAAATGGGAAATTAGGGTTTCGGAATATGGATATTTAATATAAAATAATCCGGAAGGTATAAGGACTTGAATTTTGGTATGGTAACATGTTTACATATATATTAAACATGTATGAGTTCAAATTTTGGTAAGTTATAATTAAATTACTCGGTGTAACGATTGTAGTAATTCCGCCTCATGGTCGTCAATGACGCCTACACGGCCGGTAACGATCGTCACCAAATTCCAAACCCCGTGACTATTCCTCATAGTAATTCCGCTAAACGATCGGTCATGAGGAAACACGAGCGGTAAACATTAAGGAGCAAAGACTTGAAAGATATATAACAAAATATGTAAAAGGGGCAAAATGGTCATTTTGACTATTAAGGGTATTAACCAATAAAAAGTTGGGTTTTGGATAATGAGGTAATTCTTAAATGTGATTTGTAACATTTAGGATGTCTTGATAGGGACATTACATTAAAGGCATTAAGAAACTGATTCACAAGAACTTAACCCCAGAATAATAGCTTTGCAAAGCTAAGGTGAGTTCTATGAGCCCTCTTTTAAATTGTTTAAATATTTTAAAACCATTTTGGGCTGATATACATAACGTTCTGTGAAAATACTCTCAATTGATATAATTGCATGTTATATGTATTGATTGTATGGTGATGATTAGAGGAAGATAAATTGCCATTTCGATGTTTCTAGTAGAATAGATTAATGATTGTAATCGAGAAAAGATTGGTGGGTAAGGGGCTTCTGAAACAAGGAGTTAAATAGTGTTGTCCCAATGGTGTCAAAACCAAGCGGCGTCAAAGCCAGAAAGCGTCAAAGCTAAAGTGGCGTCAAAACCAGATAGCGTCAAAGCTATATAGTGTCAAAACTAAAGGGACCATTGCTACACGATGTGTTCGTAAAGCAAGTAGAAACACTATTTCCCTAAGATAAAATTTAATATGAGACAAGGATGACAAAGCAACAGAAGGTTAGTTTATTCACAAGGTTAGAATATGTGAATATATGTGCTATATGCTTTGTGTTTGATTGTCTAATTGCAGAAATGTGTTTGACAAACCTAAGTGCCTTCGAAAGGTAAAGTTTTCCCAAAACGTAGAACTCACCAGCGTAAGCTGACTTGTTAAGTTATGTATGTCAGATGAGGCTGGAACTTCGGATCGAAAAGGGAAAGCTGAGATGTGAGCAGGAACTAGGAGGCATATACTATCAAGACAATGTCAAGCTATCAAGAGAAGACATTTCTGAAAACTGGCGTGGAGATGTTTATTTCTCTTTTGTATTTGTCTCTCTTACTATGTAATACTTGGCATATGAATAAAGTTTTTATTTCAGCTGCGTTAGTTATCTCTGTTGTACCTTGTGTTCATGAGTAAATCCGATGCGTGACCGCTCCTAGGGCCAAGTCAAGGAGTGGGCGTCACATCTATGGTCACCCACTGATGATGAATGGACGCGAGCTGAAAAGGTTTGTAAGCTACTTGAAGTTTTTTTGAAAGCTACCAATTTGTTTTCAGGTACATTGTATCCAACCTCAAACTTGTTCCTTACTGAAATTTTCAAAGTGAAAAAGGAGATAAGTAACGCTTTTATATCAGATGATAGTTTCTTGGCAGAAATGAGCATACCAATGTATGAAAAATTTGAGAAGTATTGGGGGGAGATTGGAGTGCTTATGTCTATTGCATCTATTTTAGATCCCCGTTTTAAGTTGATTTCAGTTCACTGGACTTTTGAGAGGTTGTATCCAATAAGCGAACTTGATAGTCGGGTTGAAGATGTGACTAGTAAGTTAAAAACTCTTTTTGAAAAGTATCTTCGTGCATTTGAGGCATCTAAGGCTGCTCCATGTAGCTCGACGAGCTCAGTAATTACTAACGAGCCAACTATACACGGAGATGATTTTATTGCTTACCTCAAATCTAGACCCGTTGAGTCTGGACAAAAAACTGAGCTTGAGGTGTATCTTGAAGAACCTAGCTATACATGTGAAGAATCACAATTTGATGTGTTGAAATGGTGGAGGCAACATTGTTGCAAGTTTCCTGTTTTGAGTAAGTTGGCTAAAGATATTTTTGGCATTCCGATCACAACTGTTGCTTCCGAATCGGCCTTTAGTGCCGGGGGACGTATACTAGATGATTATCGAAGCTCTCTTTCAAAGGACATGGTGGAACTTCTTGTTTGTGGAAGTGACTGGATAAGGGCTCCCTCAAAAACAACCATAAAAAACTTAGAAGTAAGTTTATATTCACATTATTTATACTTTTTATACTTTATGTGCTAATATTTGTAATTTTTCATGTGTAGAAATCTGCAAAGGAAGAAGAAAAACTAGAAATTGATATGATGGTTGCTGTTGATTCTGCCACAAATAAGAAAAAATGATTTTGAAAGGTATTTTAATACTGTTGGTCCTTTTTGGTGATTTGGATGCTTCATATAATTGAATTGTTGGTCCCCTTTTTGGTGACTTGGATGCTTCATTTTAGTTGCTGTATAGTTTAGCATCATTTTAGTTGCTGTATAGTTTGCTTAAACTGCTCCATTACTTTGTTTATTTAAATTTAATGGTGCTTCTTTAGCATGCACTTTATAAATAACATATACTAACTTTTTGATAATATGTGGATTAGTTTTGGATGGCTAAGGTGACACGAGGAGGCTGAGGAGTGCTTGCAACAAAAGTATTGGATCGTGGATGTGGCTCATCGTGGACTTTTGAAATAATTTGAGATTGAATCTAGTGTCTAACTTTGAAGAACTCAATTTGTGTTTTTAGTTTGTATTTTGTTTGAACCTTGTTTTGTATGCTTTTATGAACTTGTTTAGTTTGTATTTTGTTTGAACCTTATTTGTGTGTTTTTATCAACTTAATTTGTATTTTTTTAAAAAGTTATATTCAAAACCGAGCGAAACCGATCCGAGCCGAGCGCTCGGTTTGAAATCGAACCGAGTTCGAACCTCAAAACCTTGCTCGGTTTTACAAATCCGAACCGAACCGAGCCGTTCGGTTTGTAACCGAACCGAGTACGAGCGAACCTTCGTTCGGTTCGGTTCGGTTCGTGAACAGCCCTAAATAGGAGAGTGACACAGGAGAGAGAAAAAAGTATATGTCTTTTTTGTTTTTTGAAGTGGTATGGGTGGGATAAGTTGGGTAGGATAAGTTGAATGTTTATTTGTTTTTTTTTTTTTGCTTTTATATTATTATATTTATAAATCAAACAACAATTTATTAAATAAAACATGACGATTACATTACTTAAAACAAACGACAACATTTTTATTTCAAAGCTAGAACTGTTGGTTTATTTCTTGCTCAGTTAATACGACAAAATAGAGTTCCACCAAACGTTCATGCCCCGCCTCACGATCTCGACGTATACTTCTCCTTCTCCTCGAACGTGTCGTATCCTCTTCTTCTTGTAAAATTACGGCTTGGTAACAAGTTTTCATAAACATCAGCGCCTCCGTGTCCGAGTCACTAGAACTACTAGACGAAGTCATTAACTCGGGAGGGAGGATTGGAGGCATGTTGTAAAAATTAGAATGATGAAGTGAGGTAGTGTGGAGAGGATAGAAAATTTGTGTAGATGGTGGTGTAAAAAGTTGAGTTTTTTGGGGTTTATATAGGATGAAATCTTGTAAAAAAATAAAAAATAAATAAATAAATAAATGCTACTAGCCGTTGGCTAGTAGCCAACGTTCAAAAAATAACGGTCCAAAGCCTCGGCAAGACTCGGCGAGTAAATGCCGATTTTTCTTTTTTTTTTACCGAAATCCCATTGCCGAAGGCAATGGTATACTTGCCGATTTTTTGCCGAAATGTTGGGATGCCGAAATAAGGTTTGCCGAAAAAAAAAACCCTGTACACCGCCCATGCTAATATGATTTTTAAGAGTAAAGAAATTGCTATTTAATCACCACCCTTATTTATCATCCCAAAATTTTAGATACAAATTTCAGTTTGCCGGTTGGGAGTGTGATTTGAGAGGGGAAATACCAAGAATGCCCTAAAAAAAGTACATACTGTTTGAATTAATGATTTTTTGGTCAAAGAAAAAAGTCAAAATTGTGCATGGATTGGAATCCTATGAGAAAAAAAAATTGAACTGACATAGCAGATAACAGAACGTGGAGTTTCATCCACGAAAATGTTTTTTCCCATCTTATTCTTATGACAAAGATTCTGTCTTTCTGACCCTCCAACTTTCATTTATTTTACTATTACCCCCTGTACTTTTAAATAATAATATTACTTGGCAGAATTTAACTATATAAAATTTACCTGTAAGTTAGAAAACAATATTACCCCAGTCCCCACTTGGTTGGTCAACATTGACAAGCACACGGCTTTCAAAAAAAATCACAATAATTTATTTGGTTTCACATAGGTTATAGCTACATTTAAAAAAATGAATGTGAATAGTTATACTATAGCTACGCTCTTTCGGTCTCGAATAAATGTGAATAGTTGGACCATAGCTACGCTCTTTCGGTCGAAAGAGAGTGATTATGTTTCCATCCTCCCACTTCTCTAAACTTCGAACCCTTTTTTAGTTTGGTTGTCGTTATGATAACACATGAGTGGCCTGTCGGTTTGTGATTTTTTTATTTTATTTTTTTATTTTCCCTTTATGTCGCCCCACCCTTCTCCTACCCCCACCTCTCTCACACACAATATTTATAGTCATGGGCGAAGGATAGTGGTGAACGGGGGAGGGGGGGCCGCCCCCCCCCTCCGGTTTTTTTGTGCCGAAGTGCTAATTTTTGTATTTTTTTTTATTATATATATATATATATATATATTGATAACCATCCCTCCCCCTCGGGATTAAAATCCGTGACTTTTCGCCTCCTCGCAAATTTTTCGGTGAAGTTTTGCCAATGTTTATAGTTTACTTGTCTTTAAGGGATAATTTAATAGTAAATGACAATTTTTCAATTAAAAGATTCTAAGTTCAAATGTTACGAAATGTAAGTATGATTATTTAACGGTTAAAAGGAACTAATAGTTTTTTTAAGGGAAGTTAAAAAAAATTAGAGTTACTTTTAAAGATGTGTATCTGCCATTTGGAAAAGAAGCAGCCCTTTGAAGTACAAGAATAAAGGTGACTTTTGGTAATATCAATGTGTTTTTAACGGCCATTTCTAGACTTCTGTTGTGATTTAAATGTTTACTTTACATCTTTTAAAATTTACAAGATGCATTTAAATATATGGTGACTTTAAAAACTAGTTATAATGAAAGTTAGAGCATTTGTAATGGAAGGGTCGTCAAGTGCGGGCTGATGATATGCAGTGATAAGGAGTATGGAAACATCATGAAGGGGAAGATAGGGCTGCACTTTTCCGAGTCATCGCGACTTCCCACTATCTCACTCAACTCTTTCTCTCTTCTTACTTACTTTTATAATTAAACATCAATAAAAAATAAATGGTGATGTGGAGTGTGTATTAGGCCACCCGGTATGGATGGCAACATACCCTTCCACGCCAATTTTTATGGCGCAATGACCATACCTGTCCTCCGTGGAAGGCGCCAACTTTTTGGGCGTTAGGAACTTCACGCCCTCTTCTCAAGTGTTCAGATCCCCTAGTCAATTATTTCATGACGTCTCATATTATTATAATATATTAAATTTAAATATTATCCACCATACCACACCATATCTCATTGAGTTGCCACCACATCACATGAGATATACCCCATGCTCTGAAGAGGGTAAAATGTGAAAGTAAAAAGTGTTGATGTGACGATAAAATAATATAAAAAATAGGGTTGAAAAAAGTGTGTTGGAAATATTACAAATAACTTTAAAAGACTCTACTATATTATATTAACTTGTAATCTTCTAGTCTACTACTATGGTGAATACCTTTCATAAAAATTGACGTCGTTTAGACCTTTTAAATACAAAATTATTTGGCATTGAGGTATCGTTAAAAATTTGACAATTGCAATAGCTGAAAAGTTAGCTGATAAGCTAGCTACTAGCTGATAAAGTATAAGCTAACTGATAAACTATAAGCTAGCTGATAAAAAATAGTGTTTGGTAAAAATAGATGATAAACTAGTTAAAAAATGTAAAATGACATAAAAATCCAGATTCTCTAGTATTTATTTATAAGTTAGGGAACGGTAAAAACTGAATATATTATAAAAGCTAGTTGAACCGCTATTCCAACTAGCTTTTCAAAAGCTAGCTTATGGCGCGGCAAACACGGCCTAACGTGAATTTAACACCGTAGTTCAAATGTAAATTAATAACCCTTCCAAAATTGTGCATTTTAATATTTTAGTAAAAAATATGTTTATTCTTAGAATAAACCTTTTTTCAACTAAATTGTCTAAAAAACTAGTTCACATCTTGAGAAAACTTAACACAAAACTATATACAATGTAAACTAGTTAAATCTCATTCATGCCGTTAAAAAAAAAAGTTAAATCTCATTCATATTTCATGTTTTGAGATAAGCATAGAATAAATACAATTAAGATGGTTACTGCTTATGTTTCACAAAATTGGATATATCACAATCCATGTGGCCTTTCCAACATGACTCTTTCTGTGATTTAATTTGATGTCCTCTTTCATATATTGTGAGGCTCCCTGTCATATATTGGAAATGTGTGGTGTCCCCTTCAAATATGACATCCATTAAATTATCATTAAAAATGCATATGTATGTTTCTTTTAATGTAGTAAAAATGGTTGATTCCTCACAATCCCAACCTACCAGTATTAGGTTGGGCAAAATTGTCAAGCCGCAAGTCCACAAGTGCGGTGTTGGTGACATAGTGGCGACAAGTGAATGGGCGTTACGGGTAGAGGGAAGATGAAAAAAATACGATGGATATTCACCTATGTACGAAGGAAGGAAAGAAGAGAAAGGGAGAGCGACACAAGGCTGCTCTAAGTGTCGGTGAAGTGGACTGCAGCAACAAATTGAATTAATTAATCTTGATTTGTTAAATGTGTCAAAATCTACGGGTCGTTTTTATAAGTTTTATTTTTGGTGTTTGATTTGATTTAGTTTACTATTAGGTGAACTAGGGTTTAAGAGTTTGGAAAATTGGATTTTAATAATACGAGTTTTAACTCATTGGCCGATAATAATACGAATTTTGATGTTGGCATACAGTAATACCAATTAACCATTTCGGTATCTAGAATGATACACCGTTAGTTTTTCACTAACGGGGTTAGTCCTCTGCTGACGTGGCATCTGTTGAGGGGTTGTTCTTGTAATTTTTTAAAGTGGGTGACTTATTTGTAATTTCTATTAACTAATTAGGTTTGAGAAAGAAAAAAGAAAAAAACCGTCGTTCTCCACTTCTCTGGCCAAACCACCCTCTGGCGACCTTCATCTTTCCCCTGCCGGAGACCCGCCTTCGTGAGCCGCCACCACCATCTCTGTTTCAGAGGAAGGAGTCTCTGCCTAAAACGATCAGTTTCTCCTACTCTCCCGCGATTTCTCGAGCGAGCTCGTTTGTATCGTCGTTGACCGGAGATTCTGACAGGAAACAACTGTCGGCAGGTGGTAAACCTCCGGTGTGTTGCCTGAAAACCTCCGGAGCTCGATCAGTTTCGCCGACGGGAAACAACTGTCGGCAGGTGGTAAACCTCCGATATTCCACCGGACGATTACTCATGGAGAAAATACGGCCATAAACGCATCAAGGGATCTCCTCATCCAAGGTAAAATCACCAAATCAGTGAAATCACTCCCTAAATAAACCTAATTCCACCTCCAAAACTTGCAAATTTCAAACCAATTTGAAATTCATCATCTCTAACATTTTCCCCCAATTCAACAGATGGTACTACAAGTGGGATGAGACAGAGATGGTGGTGGAATGAGGCGGTGGTGAGGTGCGACAAAGAGAGGAAGAGGAAGGAGAACGCCGGAGCCGGAGGTCGCCGCCGTTGGAGGTCACCGGAGATAGGGCAGAACGACGTTATAGGGGAGCCGACAATCTCCTTTTTCTTTTTATAGTTATAACAAATTACAAAATAGCCCTCTATTATTAAAAGTTTGTTAAAAAACACATTTAATGCCATGTCAGCAGGGGACTAACCCCGTTAGTGAAAAACTGACGGTGTATCATTCTAGATACCGAAATGGTTAATTGGTATTATTGTATGCCAGCATCAAAATTCGTATTATTATCGGCCAATGAGTTAAAACTCGTATTATTAAAATCAAATTTTCCTAAGAGTTTTAGTGGTAGTTAAGTTTAGAGAAGTTTATATATAAGGATTAGATAATTGTAATTTTTCATTCATTCTTCTTTGTAAGTTCGTTTGATTAATAGAAAAGAGTCGTGGGTTGCCCCCCAAAATTATTGTGTTCGAGGGTTCGTGAGTTGAGGGTTCCAATTGTTTGACCGTCTGGGCCAACAATTGATATCAGAGCATTAGGCTCGTACCGTGATTTCTGTGAGCAATAAAGAAGATGGATGCTAAAGAAATTTGCAACCAGAATTCTTGATCAACGACCAATTTCTGTATCAACGACGAGATCAACGATCAGAGTTTGTTTAGCGACGACATTAAGAATCAACGTCCATAAATTACAAATTAGCGACTATATAGCTATGACCAAAATCAATTGCATGCTTAACTAGTACTACACGAAACTGATGGTTATAGTTTGTTTAAGTCTTGTTTAGCAAGAATAGTGAATGATTGAAACATGAGATGGTGACATCCACAAATTCAAAATGATAAGACATTACAACATAAGGAGATGAGAAATATAAATGTTTAAACACGACAAGCGAAAAAACTCCACAAACGGTATATTGAGTATGGCATGAAAATAGCACAAATCGATATATAAACCGATCATAAATGAATTTCGAGCACCACAAATCAAAACTACGATTGAACACTGATAAATCCTTAAATTAAATAATTCGTTCACGTTTCGAGAAGAGTACTGAAAATCGAACATATGAATTAAGTTAACAGGAAATCGAATTCATGAATCGACTATTGAGTTAACAAAAGGCAAACCCATAAATTAACAACGCAAACTGAATTCATGAATCGATCAAAGGTCGAGTTCATGGATTTAAACAACAAAAAACTCCCAAGGTTTATGATTTGAGCATATTGAATTCAACAACTTTTACTTCCCCACTTCTACCCATTTTAGTCCACATCGACCCGTCCGAACAACTCAAAGATGGTTGTATGCCATACGGGTCCTTGTTGTTTTCAAACTTTGCTAAATATTACATAGCAAATCGGCCATATTGCCCTTCAAAATTTGACCCATAGGGTCCCTATTTTCTTCATTTATACTTTTAAATATTCTGTCCCTTTGGACCATCTAACAAACCGGCCTTTCGCAATTCAAAACTTAACATGGCCTAAATGCCATTTTCTTTCTTTATATAGTTTCTTTCTAGTCTCCCATGAATTACTTTAGTTCCATCATCCATGGGTGAATTACTCCCTCATGGAGACTTATTGTTCACAATTTAACTAATCAATATTTTTTTAAAGGTTGTACGTTAGTTTATATCAAAGACCTTTAGTCCGTTTACCCGACCCCATTTTCATTTCATTAAAGGGGTTTTAGGACTCTGCCTTATTTACGAAGTTATTTTTAAGTTTTATTCAGTTTTGATCTAATTTACAGATCTGAGTAAATGTCTACACTTATTGGGGTGTCTACAATATGAAGCTTTCATATATATATATATATATATATATATATATATATATATATATATATATATATATAGTGAAAAGTTCATTGTAGACACCCCCATAAGTGTAGACAGGTAGACACCCTTTTTCACCATTAGATCTCTTGATCTAATGGTTGTGATTAATTTTCTTTTTTTTTATTTATTTTTTCTCATTAATTAGAAACTTTCACATGTGAAAAAGAGCTATTTCACATGCGAAAGTGTCTACAATGAACCTCACCCTATATATATATATATATATATATATTGATAGACTCATAGACAAACATCTAGAAATATTATACCACACCCGACACAACTATATATATTGACATACAAAGGAATGGGTCGTTTAACGTTAGTATATACAAAAAGCCCACTAATTGGGCTTCTCCTAAATACATTACACTGCCGGGCTTCGAACCCAAATTCTAGTTTCAACCCAATAATTCGTACACCACACTTTCCAATTATTAACCGTCAAGTTTGACAATCTTGGCATGGGTCCCTCTACTTTTAAACTTGTAGAATTTTGTTAAGGGTTTTTGTTAAACACTTTTCAATTTTCATAACAACCAACTTACCTCATTGATAAGGTTAATTGCAATGGTTTCGGGGAGGGCTGGATCGGGGGTGTTCGGTGGTCACGGGGGGGTCGGGAACACCATCGCCGGTGGTTCGGGGAGCCCGATCGGGGAGGTGGATTCGGGGTCGGGAGATGAAAATGGGGAGCTGCCACCGAGAGGGAGAGATGGTGCCGGAGGTTCGGTGCACGGCGAAAGAGGGCGGCGACGTGGTGGCGGAGATCTGGTGCGCGGCGGAAGTCGCCGGAAATTCTTGCCGGAGAACCAATTTAACTTGCCGGAGAGTGTGGGGGGAGTGGGGTGGGGAAGACGGTGTATTATATGGTTTTTTTTTTTGTTTTTTAATTTTAAATAATTTGTTATAAAAAGTATTTGGGGGAAATGGGGAAATGGGGAAACCATTGCAAACAAAATGGGGAAAAATGGGAAGGGGTGGGGAATGATGAGGTGGCACCAAAAATGGAGTGGGAGATTGGGGAAATGGGAAGGGTATTGCAATTAACCTAAAGATAAATGTTTTTCATCCAAAAGATTTTGAACCTAAGTTGTGAAAGAGATTTATGGTGAAATAAAATAAAATTAGATTAGGAACATTAAGCACTTTTCATTAACCTCATTAATATATGTATAAAAGTTATATTGTTGTAGTAATGTGACTTAGAGGTTATGAGTTTGTGTCTGTATACAGTCTCTTGTAAAGACGCAAGATAATAACACACATTATAACAAAAGAGACCGACACACTCCAGAAAATATCGTATATGAGAACCTTCGATATATCGATTCATGCCAGAAAACGAGAGTTTTCATAGGAGGAGATTGTAACGATTAAGTGAGATGCTTTTAATCTTTTAATTTAAAAGGTCATATAGGTTTAAATCTTATAATGTAAAGTGAAGTATGTTAATTAAGCCATTTAAAAAACTTCGTGGAGAACTGGAGATTGTGATAGATTTTATAAAATCTAGATATTATTGGTAGAAAGAAAATGAAAAAAATAAAAAATTGCAAAGAAGTAGACCAAAGTGTCAAAGGTGTCTGAACGACAATAGTCTCCACGCGCACTTTCTATGCACTGAGTACACGCACCAATAATATTCCCAGTCAAGAATTACAACTCGTTTGTGATTGGCAGTGCTCTCCACGCGCCTCTTTTCACGTGAGGAAGTGAGTTTCTCCGAGACAAAGCATTTGCCTGTGCTGTTATTTTTTTTATCATTATTTACAAAACCACTAATCCAAAATCCCCAATTTTACTCCTTTTCTCCCAAATTTCGCCAAAAAGCTCGAAATTTTCACTGTGTGGAAGTGTGAAGTAGGTGTAAATAGCTCTAACAAATCGACAAGGGTTTCAAAATCAGCAAGAAAAATCCGAAATTGATGGTGTTGAAGTCGTCCGTCGCTGCATTCTAGTAAACCCTAACTTTTTGATTTTGTTTCCTCATTAGATAGCGGTGTTATCTTGCTGAAATTGAAAAAACTAAACTAAACCCTAGCTTCTCAAGAACTCAATTTCTCGCTTTGGAAGCTGTCCTGATGTTTTTGGCAGTTGAAATCAGTTCAGTGAAGTAAGGTATTTGCTTCAATTGCATTTCTGTTTGGTTTCGGAAATTCGGAGTAATTTTTTTTATTTTTACAACTGTTTGTTTAATTTGCTCTCGATTTGATTGGATAACTGTTTGTTTGTTTGTATTGAATTGTATGAAGTAGTTGAAAGGTAGAGAGAAAAGGGGGGAAGGAAGCCATGGATGGGGATGATAAGAAAGTAATGTTGGCATGCATAATCTCGGGAACCCTTTTCTCTATCTTGGGGTCGGCTTCTTTTGCGATACTTTGGGCGGTTAATTGGCGGCCATGGCGGATTTACAGGTACCTCTTCACTACTTCATTTTGGCCAACATATATATGGAATTTTTAATGATGTTGAATAGAGCATAGGTTTATAAAAGAACATGTAGTGGAGCTTAGTTGCAATTTTAAGAAGGTAAAAATTTGGGGACTTGAGAATGTTACTACTTACTAGTGGAAATTTCTGCAAGCATTGATAGCTTTGAGGTTTATTTACAAATTTAAGGGATGATATAAAACTATATGAACATTTGAAGTTTAGTTCTTGCATTTTGGATGCATGATTGAAACATAGTCAAACGAACACATTCTTGAATAGTTTTTTTAGTTGATTGAAAACTATCTAAACCCGTGTAAAATGAGGATGAACCTTCATATGTGCTATTAGATAATAAAAGTTCATGTGCTGTAATATGCTGTACCCAAGAGTATGGCCTTATGGATGTTGGGTTACTCGTTAGGTTCTAAGTGGATAAAAGTATAAAACACCAAATGAGAAGAATGTATAATATTTTTTAGAGGATTTTTACATAACAAGACTCAAAATCTTGTCTTTTTAAAAATCTTCCAATGCACGAAGTAAATGATAAAACATTTCATGGCTTTAGCTCCGTTGGGTGTCTATGATGCCTATGCCAATATGTAAAGGAACTTATAAATCAACACAATTGGTCTGTTTTTTTTACATTCTTTATTTACATTTTTGTGCTATCATAATATATGGCCCCTTTTTTTGTGTGTGAATATCAGTTGGATCTATGCTAGAAAATGGCCGCGTTTCTTACAAGGGCCTCAACTGGGAATATTATGTGGTTTTCTTTCCCTGTGTGCATGGCTAGTGGTTATTTCTCCAATTATAGTTCTAATCTCATGGGGATGTTGGTTAATTTTAATATTGGGGAGAGATATTATCGGTTTAGCAGTCATTATGGCTGGAACAGCTCTGCTTTTAGCATTCTATTCAATCATGCTTTGGTGGAGAACACAATGGCAGAGCTCAAGTACGTCTTTCTTGAATTTTTTAATTTCTTTAAGCTTTTCAAATTATTTGAAAGAACAGAAATGATGTAGCCTTTTCATGTTTTTATGCTTGAAACAGGGGCGGTTGCTGTTCTTCTACTTCTGGCTGTTGCATTGCTATGTGCATATGAATTGTGTGCAGTTTATGTGACAGCTGGCTCAACTGCTCCACAACGGTATTCAGCTTCGGGATTCTTCTTTGGTGTGTCCGCAATTGCTCTAGCAATCAACATGCTCTTCATTTGCAGAATGGTATTTAATGGTAGGTTGTTCCTTTTGAGTTGGATTTATTAAATATTAGTATTTATTCCTTTCTATCTTCATTGTATTTTGGGTGTGAACTTCTATAGGCAATGGTTTGGATGTTGATGAATATGTTCGAAGTGCATACAAATTTGCTTATTCTGACTGTATAGAAGTGGGACCCGTTGCATGCTTACCCGAACCACCAGATCCGAATGATTTGTATCCTAGACAGTCTAGAAGGCAAGTACCTTCTTTCATTCTTGGAAGAAATAAATTATCAAAGTATTCATATTTATTAGAGATAGCAAATTGGGTGGGTCAGTTAACAGGTAAATCTGTATGGCCAGGTCGACGAAAATGATCTTAATAACAATGATAATCTAGTTTCTTGAACAAAATGATTTTTTAGAGATTTGATGCATTAATACACCTTGAATGATTTTCGATTCACTTCCTTTCTAGATAATACGTTTTGATTTTACTTTTTTCGTCTTTTCGACTAGTTAGAGAAAAAAATAATTTGAGTCGATGCGTTCATAAGTAAATGTTGCTATTATTGCCACTTCTAAATTTTGATATCAGAGAATCGTCTTCCATTTCTAATAAGATGCATAGTAAAGAAAGTTTTTCACAAATCATTCATCAACCCTTTTTCTCATAACTTTGATTATTATTTCAGGGTGTCACATCTTGGGCTTCTTTATCTCGGGTCACTTCTTGTACTTCTTGTGTATTCTATATTATACGGTTTAACAGCAAAGGAGTCCAATTGGCTTGGGGCTATTACATCAGCAGCAGTTATAATTCTAGGTATATTTAAACTAAGACTATATAAACGTGAATAATAAATTTTTATGACTGCTTTCTTTTACACCATTTAATTTAATTTCTTAGATTGGAACATGGGTGCCTGTTTATACGGTTTCGAGCTTCTTCAAAGCCGTGTCATTGCTCTCTTTATTGCTGGCATTTCTCGTGTTTTCTTGATTTGCTTTGGAGTTCATTACTGGTCTGTTTCTCTCTCCCTATATAATTACACCTTATATCTGTGTTTTTATAATTTTTTTTATATTATCAACATTTTTTTTGGTAATTTATAGGTATCTTGGGCACTGTATTAGTTACGCAGTTGTTGGGTCCGTTTTACTTGGTGCAGCTGTAACCCGTCACTTATCTGTCACAAACCCTTTGGCGGCGAGAAGAGATGCGTTACAAAGTACCGTGATCCGTTTGAGAGAGGGATTTAGAAGAAAAGAACAGAACAGTTCATCAAGCTCATCAGAAGGTTGCGGGTCAAGTGTCAAACGAAGCAGTAGTGCAGACACAACCCACCTTGGTAACAGCACACATTGCATGGGCGACCCGAACAGCTGGGCTCATGTGGAAGGTGTCAATAGTGAAAAAAGTTTAGAAAGTGGACGGCCGAGTTTAGCCATACGAAGCAGTTCGTGTCGGTCTGTTATTCAGGAAGGTGTGATTGGCCCGTCAAATTTTGACCCGAATTGCTCATTGGTTGTCTGTTCTAGTAGCGGGCTAGAGAGTCAAGGGTGTGAGTCTAATGACTCAGCTAACCAACAGGTGCTGGATTTAAATTTGGCTTTAGCGTTTCAAGAAAAAATTAACGACCCACGAATTACCTCTTTACTGAAAAGGAGAGCACGCTCCGGAGATATTGAGCTGACAAATTTATTGCAAGATAAAGGTTTAGACCCGAATTTTGCGGTTATGTTGAAAGAAAACGGGGTGGATCCAACAATACTCGCGTTGTTGCAAAGAAGTAGTTTGGATGCTGATAGAGATCATCGTGATAATAATGATATTATGACTGCTGACTCGAATGATGTTAATAATGATTTGCATAATCAAATATCATTATCTGAAGAACTTAGGGTTCGTGGGCTGGAAAAATGGTTAAAGTTCTTTAGATTGATTTTGAACCATATTGCTGGTACACCCGAACGGGCTTGGGTTCTTTTTAGCCTTGTATTTATAGTTGAAACTGTAATTGTGGGCAAGTTTCCTCCAAAAACCGTTGAAGTTATCGGCGCAACGCATGAACAGGTATGAATGAGATTCTTTTTTTAGTCAAATGTCTGAAATCTGTAATCTTTAAAGGTTATTTTTGTATTCTAATCCTAATACGGAAAATGCGTGCAGTTTGAATTTGGGTGCGCGGTACTGCTATTGTCACTCGTTATTTGTTCAATTATGGCGTTCGTCCGGGCCCTACAAGCTGAAGATATGGTGATGACTTCAAAACCACGGAAGGTATAATAACATTGTAATTTTAGTTATGTTTCTAGGGTTTTTATTTCAGCCTTAGAAACATAATTAACATTTCATGGCATTATTATCCTTCAAAAAACATTTTTTTACTGCGGTTTTTGTTATTAATAATCATTGAGCTTTTCTGTGAAATCTGTTATAATTTTTCATTATTTTCAGTATGGTTTTATTGCTTGGCTACTGAGCACTTGTGTTGGTCTTCTGCTATCCTTCTTGAGGTACAATCGTTCATTTCTCTCTCTCTGCAAATTCTGCCTTTAATGGTTGTCAATTTGTGTGCTAATGATGCATGTTACTTGTGCAGCAAATCATCTGTTCTTCTCGGGTTGTCTTTGACTGTTCCACTCATGGTAGCATGCATTTATGTTGCAATTCCTATTTGGATACGTAATGGCTACCAATTTTGGATATCAAAAGATAATTATGGAAATCAAGTTGGAAGTTATCGCTCTTTATGGATGAAAGAGGTTTTTTTTATCTTCTTATCCTCTATCTTTAAAACTAATTAATGTATCGGCCATTACGACTTGTTGACCTGCACTAATTTTAAGTCCTAATTTTCCTAACTAAGTCGCTTCAATATAGGGGCTTGTTCTTTCGATCTGCATATCAATATTTGTTGGATCGGTATTTGCTCTTGGTGCAATAGTCTCTGCAAAACCTTTAGAGGATTTGGGCTACAAGGGTTGGGCTGGTGATCAAAATAGTAATAAATCACCATATGCATCACCGCTCTACCTGGGCTGGGCCATGGCTTCTGTAATTGCTCTAATAGTTACGGGCCTGTTACCAATTGCATCCTGGTTTGCCACATACCGGTTTTCTCTTTCTTCAGCTATATGTGTAGCCATATTTTCAGGTAATAATGATAATTAAAACTTAACATTAAAACCAAACAAATCTTTATTGCTATAACTTGCCTAACAGTATTTTATATGTTCATTCACATTTTTTTTACAGGTGTTCTGGTTGCATTTTGTGGTGCATCGTATCTCGAGGTTGTTAACTCCAGAGAAGATAATGTTCCAGAAAAAAGTGATTTTCTGGCTGCATTGCTTCCTTTAGTGTGCATCCCTGCTTTGCTATCACTTTGTTCTGGTTTGCTTAAATGGTAAACAAATCTCATATTTACAATATTCACAATCTAAACGTACGCTTTAACATTAATAACGAATTTTAATTTCGGAAAATGACCTGCAGGAAGGATGATAACTGGAGACTTTCACGAGGTGCTTATGTGTTTGTCATAATCGGCCTTCTTCTTCTTCTCAGTGCTATTTCAGTTGTTATTGTTATAATCCACCCATGGACGGTAATTTTACTAGATTTACATCTTTACCCCTTGGTTCATGTATGTCGCATTATATTAATTATAATATTTGTTTTAAATGGTTACAGATCGGGGCATCATTTCTTTTACTTCTTCTACTCATTGTTCTAGCTATCGGTATCATCCACTTTTGGGCTTCAAATAACTTTTATCTAACCAGAATGCAAACATTTGTTGTTTCTTTTCTTGCATTTCTACTGGCTCTGGCTGCGTTCTTTGTTGGATGGCATCAAGGTATATAAAGGCCCTATTTTTGGTGGTTTTGTTTCTATAAATGGTTCACAAAAGACTTATGATGCAATTTTATTTTAATTTTACAGATAAATTTTTCGTTGGAGCTTCTGTTGGTTACTTTTCGTTTTTGTTTCTTCTGGCTGGCAGGGCACTAACTGTAAGTTATATATGCCATATAACCACGATAAATCATATATGTTCGATAAATGAAAACCTCGCTCAATTAATAATTTTCTTGGGTCATGAGTTGTGCATAGGGGCTATGAATAACCTCACTAAATGCATTAATGGCTAAATTATTTTGAGTCCTTAAAGTCCATCTGTAAACATAAATGTAAACTTACTATCTGAATGAACTCGCTAAGCGAATAATTTTCTGGTCCCCATAGTATTATCTTAATTTTTCTAATATATATGATATCATTAACCTTTCTTTTGTTTTCTTTTAAATAAAAATGTTTCATAGGTGCTTCTTTCACCTCCTATAGTAGTTTATTCTCCACGAGTGCTTCCCGTATATGTGTATGATGCTCATGCAGATTGTGGGAAAAACGTCAGGTTTGTTGGAATATCCATTTTGCCCCTTGTAAAACGCTTTTCTTTTCAATATGGTCCTCAAATTTCTCTTTTCATCAACAGTGTTGCGTTCATTGTTCTTTACGGGATTGCATTAGCAATTGAAGGCTGGGGCGTTGTTGCAAGTTTAGTAATTTATCCACCTTTTGCTGGAGCAGCTGTTTCAGCAATTACACTTGTTGTATCGTTCGGGTTTGCTGTCTCTCGTCCATGTTTGACTCTTGAGGTTTGACTTTTTCCAAAATTTGTATTCTTGTTTGCCACCATTTAATGCATATAACTGATTTTTGCAATCCCATTAACAGATGATGGAAGATGCTGTACACTTTCTCAGTAAGGAAACCATTATTCAAGCAATTGCTCGATCTGCCACCAAGGTATATTATAATATTTTATTAGTGAAATTATTGATAGTGATTTTTTTTCTTAGATTTATTTAAATGGGTTTGTTTTATTTTCCTATGTAGACAAGAAATGCTCTATCAGGAACATATTCAGCTCCACAAAGATCTGCCAGCTCAGCTGCTCTTTTAATCGGGGACCCCGACATTACACGTGATCGAGCAGGAAATTTTGTGCTCCCGAGAGCAGATGTCATGAAATTAAGAGATCGCCTGAAAAATGAAGAATTAGTTGCAGGATCGATTATTCTAAAAATAAAACACGGGATATTATTTCAACATGACTCAACTAGTGGTATGGGTTATAGAAAAGAAATTTGTGCCCATGCACGGATTCTAGCTTTAGAAGAAGCAATCGACACAGAATGGGTGTACATGTGGGATAAATTCGGTGGTTATTTACTTCTTTTGCTTGGGTTAACCGCTAAAGCTGAACGTGTACAGGTGAACATGCATATTCCATAATATCACATTTCCTGATGACATTTAAGAATTCGTATTTTTTATGTAACAGGACGAGTTTCGGTTAGGACTCTTATAATATCACATTTTCTGATGACATTAAAGAATTCGTATTTTTTATGTAACAGGACGAGGTTCGGTTAAGACTCTTTCTTGATAGCATCGGGTTTGCAGATCTGAGTGCTAAAAAGATTAAAAAATGGATGCCAGAAGACCGTAGGCAGTTTGAAATTATACAAGAGAGGTAAGAAGTTAAGGACCCAAATCGATCCCTTTTTTCAGAAATATAATATATCTTACATCGTGTTTTCTCCCTTTTTTAAAAAAAAATGTGTAGTTATATAAGAGAGAAAGAGATGGAAGAAGAAATATTGACGCAGAGACGTGAAGAAGAAGGGAAGGGTAAAGAGAGGAGAAAAGCTCTTTTAGAAAAGGAAGAAAGGAAATGGAAGGAACTAGAAGCTACTCTCATATCATCAATTCCAAACGCCGGAAGTCGGGAAGCAGCTGCAATGTCAGCGGCCGTTAGGGCGGTTGGTGGTGATTCGGTTCTTGATGATTCATTTGCACGTGAACGGGTTTCAAGTATCGCACGGCGAATTCGTGCCACTCAGTTAGCCCGTCGAGCACTCCAGGTAATTTGATTGAATTTCAGTTTCATTAGAATGAATTCATCATTTTTTTCCTTAATTTTTTTACAAATGTTATGATATAATTGTTTGGTCATTAGACGGGGACCTCAGGTGCGGTGTGTGTTCTCGATGATGAACCGGTAACTAGTGGTAGATACTGCGGCCAGATGGATCCTGCTGTTTGTCTTAGCCAAAAAGTTAGTTTTTCGATGGCAGTCATGATCCAACCCGAGTCAGGGCCTATCTGCCTGTTGGGCACTGAGTTTCAGAAGCAAGTGTGCTGGGAAATTCTCGTTGCGGGTTCCGAGCAAGGTATTGAAGCAGGTCAAGTTGGACTTAGGCTCATAACAAAAGGAGACAGACAGACTACCGTTTCGAAGGAGTGGAATATCGGTTCAGCCTGTATTGCTGATGGAAGGTAACTTAAATGCAAATTTTTATAAAGGATGATTTCATAATATTATATATATGCTTTATGATACAAAAAATTACAGTGTTGTAGAAAGCTTGTAGAAAGCGCTAGGCGGTAGCTAGGCGGTCGAGTACCGCCTAGCATTTAATCGGGATTAATCGGGATTAATCGATTTGTAATTTTTTGAATTTATATATATATATATACACATTTATATGAAAATAATACTTTCAAATCCACATTAATACTTCATAATTCATCGAATTCAAGCTTAGTTATAACAAAACAAGTACTTATAAATCCATTTTTTCGATTTTGACCGGCTTTGACCGATTTTTGACCGGCTTTGACCGATTTTTGACCGGCTTTGACCGATTTTTACCGATTTTTCCGCCTAGATATTCCATCGATTAATGGACCGCCTAGCTAAAAATTCCAAGAGAAATGACCGCCTAGCGATTAATCGCCGCCTAGGCGACCGCCTAGGCCGATTTTTACAACATTGAAAAATTATCATATTTACTCATTTCATAGTACGTCAAACTTGAGTCAGATAATTGGAATGGTGGTCAAACATGGTCACAAGTATAAGCAAGTTATTATATGCTTTATATGAATATTATTATAACTTGCAGGTGGCATACTGTTACGGTTACCATTGACGCTGATTTAGGGGAGGCGACTTGCTATTTAGATGGCGGTTTTGATGGATACCAAACGGGGTTACCGTTACGTGTCGAAAACGGCGTTTGGGAGCAGGGAACGGAAGTTTGGGTTGGTGTCAGACCACCGACCGATGTAGATGCATTTGGGCGGTCTGATAGTGAAGGATCCGAATCCAAAATGCACATAATGGATCTTTTCCTCTGGGGAAGATGCTTATTAGAAGATGAAATTTCAGCTCTTCCTGCCGCAATGGGTTCCACCGAGTACAATATGTTTGATCTCCCTGAAGACAATTGGCAATGGACAGATTCTCCCCCTAGGGTCTGTGTTTTTATCATCTTTAGCCTTTGACTTTCTTTTTTTATATATATGTTTAATATATATATTTTTTTGTTTAGGCTGATGAATGGGACAGTGATCCTGCTGAGGTGGATTTATATGACAGAGATGAGGTAGATTGTGACCAATATTCTAGTGGGAGAAAACGAAGATCAGAACGTGAAGGACTGGTAGTTGATATCGATTCTTTTGCAAGACGATTGAGAAAACCGAGAACGGAAACACATGATGAAATCATTCAACGAATGCGATCGGTTGAACTTGCTGTTAAAGAAAACCTCTCAGCTAAAGGAGAAACACACTTTACTGACCAAGAATTCCCACCAAATGACCGCTCGTTGTTTCTGGACCCCGACAACCCGCCTTCTAAATTGCAAGTCGTATCTAAATGGTCGAAACCAACTGAAATAGTGAACGAAAACCAGTTCGGTTCTAGTCCATGCTTATTTTCTGGGGATGCAAATCCTTCTGATGTCTGTCAGGTATGAGTGAAAATTTTAACCGATTAAATTCACTTGATTTATTTGTTTTTTTTGCATATCGTTTGATTACTTTTGTTCAGGGCCGGTTGGGTGATTGTTGGTTTCTGAGTGCGGTTGCTGTCCTGACCGAGGTTTCTAAAATATCAGAAGTTATAATTACACCAGAATATAACGAGGAAGGAATCTATACCGTTCGTTTCTGTATTCAGGTACAGATTCTACACCTTTTGTTACGATTAACCTTAATTACGATATATAGTTTACCTTATTTACAATATATAATTTAACTATTTGATCTTTATGCATGAAGGGAGAATGGGTACCGGTTGTTGTTGATGACTGGATTCCATGTGAATCACCGGGAAAACCGGCTTTTGCCACAAGTAAAAAGGGGAACGAGTTATGGGTATCTTTATTAGAAAAAGCATATGCCAAACTTCACGGGTCATACGAGGCCCTAGAAGGCGGGCTAGTCCAAGACGCACTTGTTGACCTGACAGGCGGTGCGGGTGAAGAGATTGACATGAGAAGTTCCCAAGCCCAGATTGATCTCGCTAGCGGGAGATTATGGTCTCAGTTACTACGATTTAAACAGGAGGGATTCTTATTAGGTGCGGGAAGCCCGTCAGGTTCAGATGTGCATATATCTTCAAGCGGGATCGTTCAGGGCCATGCTTACTCGTTGTTACAAGTACGAGAAGTTGATGGACATAAACTCGTACAAATTCGAAACCCATGGGCTAATGAGGTCGAATGGAACGGGCCGTGGTCTGATTCATCACCTGAATGGACAGACAGGATGAAACACAAACTTAAGCACGTCCCTCGGGTATGTTTATAGATTTTTATCCCTATTTATAAAATGCATTTTCTTTAAATATTTACGCTTTGTTTTTCGAACAGGCAAAAGACGGTATATTTTGGATGTCATGGCAAGATTTCCAGATTCATTTCCGCTCAATATATGTATGTCGGGTCTACCCTCCCGAAATGCGATACTCAGTCCACGGTCAATGGCGAGGTTTCAGCGCGGGTGGCTGCCAGGATTACGAAACATGGCACCAAAATCCACAATTTAGAATCCGAGCCACTGGTTCCGACGCATCATGTCCGATACACGTGTTCATTACCTTGACTCAGGTAAGTACTTGTTTTTACACAACTTATTAAGCAAAGTGAGATTCTTTAGTCTGGTAATAACGGACTTCTGTTCGTTTTTAGGGGGTGAGTTTTTCGAGAACGACAGCTGGATTCCGAAACTATCAATCTAGTCATGACTCGATGATGTTCTACATTGGAATGAGGATAATCAAAACCCGTGGGCGTCGTGCCGCTTATAATATATATTTACATGAATCGGTTGGTGGAACCGATTATGTGAATTCTAGAGAAATATCTTGTGAAATGGTGTTGGATCCTGACCCGAGAGGCTACACGATAGTACCGACAACAATACACCCTGGAGAAGAAGCACCTTTTGTTCTTTCTGTATTCACTAAAGCCTCCATCACCCTTGAAGCTTTATAGAGTGCAACACACATCACACCCCGGTTCAATAAATATGAAGAAACCGGACCAATCGGAGTTTGCAGGCCTCTGAACCGAGTCTGTCTAAATGCTTCCTCTAAGGTTCCATATTGTGTGTTTTATGTGCTGCCATTGTTGATGAAGCTTTTGAGGTTGTGAAATTTGGGAATGATGATTTCAGGATGCATAGAAAGAGGGTTTTCGCACACCCGAAAAGGGGTGGGATGTAATGATGTAAATGAATAGGAAAAGAGATAGAAAAGTTGAGTTAGAGAGGGCACTAGGTGCAGTTTTGAGGGCAGGTTTTATATATCTGCTTCATGTACATGTTGACCCAAGTTTTTTTTAATTGAAATGGGAAATATATTTGCATCTAATGCTTTAACCATCATCTATAAGGGTCTTATATTTTTTCAGTTTTTTTTTTTTGTGTGTGTGTGTATCTAAGATCAATATATCTCATTTGTCTTGCAGATTCTGGAAGGTAACATAAAATATTAGAATGTGAGATGTAAAGTAACCATGTGTTTGCATTATTAATCATAACAATGTGAATGTGAGGAAACTGGGTGTCAAAAGTCAAAAACTTAACAATTTGGATTCTTAATAAATAAGAAAGACAAGTGATAACATAAAGTGAAACAGCTAGGACAAAAAGAAAAGTTTCTTGCCCATTATTTCTTTGTAAATTAAAAGAAACCAAACTTTGTCACATAATAATTTAACAAACCACTTTTTATTATGTTTCATGTTAGTAAAGTGCAAAGACACCTAATTAACTTTTAAAACGTCTATTATGTCTAGCGTAGAATTTGAACACTTAATCTAAAAGAAAGGGGGAGACACTAGACAAAACCCTCTATAGTAAAACTTCATTTATAGTAAAAGCTAATGTCGGACTACCCCACTTGGTAGAGACTCTTAGCCCTTAGTTGAAGGTTCGATGTTTAAATCTTAACATTGAAAATAGTTTAATTGTGATATATTTGGGGTAGATTAGGATTAGTATGATTTTCCGTTTAAATTTTTTTGCTTGAAGTATCGAAAAGCCTCCGAGTATCTCAAGCAAATGTTTCGATTTCGATCCTCTAGTCTAGCTTTCACTAGTAGTGAAAAATGTATGTCGTATAATTTGACGAGAGGGGAGAACCCACAATCTCTTTGTTGATATCTGATTTATGCGTCGTGTGAAGTATCGAGTTACATCAAGTCAAAGAACAAGTTCAAGCCAAAGGTTGACATGCCGAACCTGGTCCGAATCTGAGGTTCGGACCTGCCGAACTCAGAGTTCGGATGGAGTTCGGCCAACGACTATATATAGTGTGTTTGTTCTTTGTATTGGGCAGTTCTGAGCGTAAGAGATTATGTTAAGTGTGTGTTTCTAAAGTGTTTCTCTGTGTCTGTATTCTGAGTGTTTAATGGTTGTAATTGTTCATTTTTGATCAATAAAACAATCGGTTAATTACGTTTTGATCTCCGAATAGCTAGATTGAGTAGACGATCCAATGCTCTCACATTTTCACTCGTCAATGAGCCTTCCAAAATTTCGAATGACTAACAAACGAACAACTATTTTATGTTTTCTTTATCGTCATATTTCTAGTCAAAACAACTTAACTCACTATTTTATGTTCCAAACATAGCAGCGTTGGAGCTCCTCTCGGTGAGTGCGACCAGTAACCGCACTCACCATCTACTTTACGTCAATTTTTACCTCACACTCACTAACCACTATACCGTTATATATGATATATTCTTAAAGAATTAACGGTGGAATAAATTTACTCCTTAAAAAGTTAAAAAAAAAAGACATAATCACATGCCCATAAATTCTACCCTAAATTCTAAAGACAGGTGTCTCATAGCCATACCAAAAATCACGGGCAGCGGGCAGCTATCTTCTCTTTAAAAGGACCACTTTTAATGGTTTCTCTCTATAAAACCCCAATTCCCCCACCCTTCTGCTCCCCATCATCTCCTCTTGCAATTTCACTCTCTCCAACATTTTAATTCCCTGAGATTTCAATCGGCAACGAAGATGATGAAGCTTTTCGCCGTAACTCTGGTGACGATGATGATGGCCGTCTCCGCCGTCTACGTCTCCGCAGCCGAAGCTCCGGCGCCTGCTCCGACGTCGGACGCCACCGCCGTCTTCTTCCCCGCCGCCGTCGCCTCTTTATCCGCATTCGTTTACGCTTTCTTATTCTAGATAATAATCGGCGTTATATTTACTATTCATGGCGAAAAATTGAAGGTAGATGTTATTATTATACATTTAATTGGATTTGAGTTCGCTAGATCTATATAATATGTGTAACTGTATTCCTTCTGTTTAGTTGTTTTGATCTGTGTGTTTGGAAATATTTATTGCAATAATGTTTGATTGTGATCATATATATATTAATAACAGTAATTTCAGTTTATGTGGTTATTTTTTTGTTTGAATACATTATTTGTTTTTTTGTGGTATCAGAACTTTTTAGTTTTTAGTCGTGGAATGTAATTATAAGATTTTTTTACCTCGCAATGCAACTTATAACATTTTTTAAAAATTTCAGCTTTTAAATATAAATTGTTAATAAAATTTGATGATTGGAGAGCCAATGAAGTAATGAACCCTCCTTATCTTTTCTAGGCGGATTTAGACTAAAAGCTTAGGAGGTAACATTTAGTGAAAAAATCATTTCAGGGGTAACGAAATACATAAAACGTTAAAAGAAATAAAAATTTCTCACTACGTGTGCTTGTGTCGCTTTACAAACCGTTAAGTTGTAAAATAATTCACACGGAAGAAAATTCAACTGGTTTGAGATGAAAAGGTTCACGTAACGGTTAGGGCTTTAAATAAAAGGTTATAATACGGTACAAAATTATTTTAATATCCGTTAAAGGAAATGATATAATTTATTACGTAACAAGAACATAAAGGAAAGTGATTATTAGTATCTTAGGTTAAGAACAAATTTGAAAAATAGATAAACTTAAAAGGACAAAATTTAAATTTGTAATTTACTTTGATATAAAAAAAACAATTTAAAATGATTTGATATACCTTATAAAAATAATTAAAGCATATGGAGTCGATGGAATATGCCCTTACGTACGGTTTGAAGATTTTTTTCACAATATGCTGCGTTCACTTGACGCGTTGATCACAATAGGTAATGTAGAAATGAAAATACTATTTTTTCACATTTGAAAAAGAAAACCAACGAATATTACCGGTTTTAACTACTATTTTTGAAATTATGCCACCACTAGTTAATTTACGAGGCTATGTAGAAATGAAAATAAATAAGTGAATACTAGGACGTAGGACGGTAAATAAATCTAATGTTCAGTAAACACATCGGTTTTACAAACCAAACATCGAGTCTAGCTTCCGCTAAATATATAAATATATATAACTAGGGTTAAGTTCATTTGAGAACTTTTTATTTTAAGAATTTTTTAGAACATAATCTCAACTACTAATTTCAGGTGGGGACCACTATAATTTCAGGTGGGTACCACTATATAACTAATAGTTTATAATGTTTCTTAAAAAGTTTTTAAAACCAGTTGGTTATTAAATGATCATCTCCTTATATAACTATTGACATATTTAGCTAGGGTTGTAAATGAACTGGACGTTCAGCGAACTGTTTGTGAACCATTCGTTAGAAAGTTCATTTACATTCTTTCGTTTGATAAATGAACGAACATGAACACAAAACTTCGTTTGTTTAGTTGAACAAACAAACATGAACAAATGGTTAAGAAGGTCTACCTGTAATCAGAATTTGTAAGTTTTTGTTTATATAGAAACCGAGTTCTTTAGGAAAAACAAGATGGAAACAGAGAAGAATACTCAAGTTATTTATTTATTTATTTTAATCTTTTCTATACCTGGATATAACTCAAACTAAATATATAAACTCAAGCTTCTTAAATTGTTATATTGTTAAGCACTAGGCATTAAGCAACATTATAAATAAATATTCAAGTTAAGGACGATGACTTTGACACAAATGAATATATAAGTTGGGTTTTAGGTTCACCTATTCAACCATCAACCTATAAAATCCTTTAACCCATTAACTTAAAATCCTTTAACTTACATATATGACACCTTTAGCCTAGCAACTCTTTAGGATTATATATCTATAATGGTATGAACAAAATTCAGATATTTGTATTGATAGACTTTGCCTACCAAATTGATGAAACTTCACAAAAATTAAGGAAAGGAGGCAAGGGAGAATTGACATATATTTTGGCATCATGTGCAAATGCACATGGGGGTGGAAGGACAAACCCAAATGGGTGTCTACAAGTAATCATGGCTTGGTCACCATCAAAAGGGGTGGTTGGTTGGACCTTTGTCTCTCACATGGGTAGGATTGCACCCAAATTAACAGATTGTATGAATATAAAATTTACTGTAAGAACTTTTCAGAAATATACAATAATGTATTATACACTATTACACTGCTATAAGTTGTTTTTTTTTCCTGCAAATGTCCATAAATATGAAATATCATAAAAAGATATTTTCAACATTAAATCATGCAGAAACAGGATGAATCTTCTAGACTCTCTAAAAGAATCCTAGTAAAAGTTAGAATCTCCAAATGATTTCCAAGAACTCAAAATATCCTCAACTTCAAATCCCATAATTTACCAACACGTTATTTTATTTTATTTTTCTATTTTGTTGTTGTTGTAGTAAGCTTTTAATAGACTAGGCATGACAAACAAAAAAAATTATGCGAGATTGAGAATTGGATTAGTTTTAATTTGTGAAGTCGGTTTTTAAGGTAAGTATAAAATCTGATTTCTAGTAATAAACAAAATAGTATAAGGTAGTATTTGGTATGCAGGATTGAAGGAGGAATGAATCAGTCATGACGTCGAATTAAAAAAATGACATGTTTGATATCACATTGGAACGAAATAGAACATTACGTAATGAATGTGATTCTTTCCATTTTTAAAAATTTCCATTCCTTAGGGTTGGAATGAAATTTTTTATTCAATTTGATTTTTTCTTACAATTTTATGAAAACAAAAATAAAAATAAAAATTAAGAATAAAAGTAAAGAAAATACGAACAAAAATGTAAAAATAAAAAGAAAATGAAAATATAAAATAAAAACAAAACAAAAATAATATAATATAAAAATAAAATAATAAATAAAAAACAAAAAATAATAAAATAAAAAGTAAAATAGAAAATAATATCAAAAAATAAAAAATAAAAAACCCGATAAAATAACATTTAATAGGATATTTAATAAAAAAAATAAAATTAATAAAAATTAAAAACTAAAACTAAAAACTAAAATTAAAAAAATTAAAATTTAAAATTTTGAAAATTCAAAAATATAAATATGAAGCATATAGATATTAATTTATATATATTAATTTTAAATGAAAATGTTTGTAACTTGTATTCGATTACTTCAATTACTAACTATCAAACATCACAAAGCAATAACTTTTTTCATTCCTACATGGTAACCAAACAGAATAATGAAATGAAAATGATTCATTTCATTCCCTTATCAATTTCATTACCTTAATTTTTGTTGGAACGCTGATACATAACTAGTGGAATCCTTAGAGTATCCCCATTACCTGATAAAAGGATCTTGTCAGTTCCTTTTATCAGGTAATGGAGAATAATGAAATGAAAATGATTCATTTCATTCCCTTATCAATTTCATTACCTCACATTAAATACGGCTTAATAGCTAATTTTAACCATTATGTGACATCAAGAATAGATGCATCAAGGTTCTATCTCTTAATGTTCAAAATTCAAATATAGTTTTTTAGATTTCAGACCAAAAACCTAAACCTTAATGACAAGTATAACAAAAGTTCTCATTTCAACCGAAAGACTTAAAATAGTAAAACCAGAATATTTTAAATAAAATAACCACGAATGTTTAATCTGTAACTTGTACTTGTTTCAACTCATCACTAGTATAAGAAGCTAAATGCACTTATAAAAACAAGCTCTCATTTCAACCGAAAGACTTAAAATAGTAAAACCAGAATATTTTAAATAAAATAACCACGAATGTTTAATCTGCATCTTGTACTTGTTTCAACTCATCACTAGTATAAGAAGCTAAATGCACTTATAAAAACGTCCAGCTAGCTATCACATCATTTTTTTAAAATTTTTAGAAAACACTAATTTTATGTCGAACCCTACAAGTGTCATTCTCGAATACATTTAGTTTAAATATAAAACTAAATGGTCATATGGCTTAATTGGAATGGATGCCTTGTGAAGCCCTGGTTATTTATTATTTTAATTTATATACTTTTTAATTATTTTTTAAAACATTTCTTTAGTTTTAGTTCTAAGGTCACATTAATATGCAACTTTTTGTAGTTCTCGTGTATTTTTATATATTATTTATTTCATTAATTTTAGTTTTAGTTTTACATTCTTACCTTTATAGTTTATACCTTTAAGTATCTAATGTTTTATAGTGTTATATTTAACTATGTTTGTAACTTGAAGATTGTTACATAGTCTTTTTTTTTTACTTTGGTTTTTTACATTGCACTTTAACAATGCATCTATTTTGTGTACCATATATTATCCTCACAAAAACACGCTAGTAAAATCTAGTTTGTACACAATTATCAAAAGCTATATCACTACAACTTCATGATCTATGCACTCTTTTCTAACCCCTCTAAAAACGTTGTCCCTAATCTATAAACTTTTCCAAGCCGTGAAGACGTGGTTCATAACAAGGATACCCAATAAATATCTCACTCAAAGTAGAATTTGAGAACGGTAAGATGAGACTTGAGAGCACATTTTACCCCTGTCACAACGGAGAGAAAGGTTGCTCAACGAGACCCCACCTCCGATAAACCAATAATAGTCAACTAGACGACACAAAGTACAACATAAAAGTAACAAACACCCTATGGGATAAGCTAACAAACTACAAGTCCAACAAAACCAAAATACTAAGCACCTCCTAAAAGTCCTCAGCCGTGAACTCCTATTATGAATCATGTCCTTATAAATGTGTAAGTCTAAAAGATTCTCTACTTGAACATTTTGGTCTTCTTCCTCTATTCCTTGTCCCCTCCATCGTGAGAGTTTCCACGCTCCTTACCAGAACCGTCAATTGTTGTTAATTGTTATTAATTGTTATTAATACAAATACAGAATTCTAACACTTTTTATTCATCAACAAAACTCTTTTAACATACAACAAATGGTGTTTCAGTTTTTTAGTTAAACAAGCTACTCCCATAAATCAAACACCTATAAATCAAACACCTGACCTGCTATTCTTCTTCATTCATCTTCTTCTTTCTTCAAATTAGCAGCAGCAGTTGCCAGATCTTCATCCATCTCAATATCCCAACCCCCATCCCACCTGATAAAAAACTCCGAATCCTCCAAATACTTAACCCTATGAACATCTCCACCAGGAGTAAACAGAAAATCACCCACCCCCAATTCAAATCTCTCCCCTTTACTCAAATTCCACACAATCTTTCTCCCTTTCATCACCACCACATCATGCCCGTGTGTATGATGATGCGCCGGCTCAATGCTCCCGCCGGCGAACCGGACCACGGCCGACGTCGGAGTCTCTCTCACGATCTTCATTGATCCCCCCGGCATGATTTCCACCGGAGAGAACTCGCGGTTCGCCGCCAGGTTGCAAATCGAGCATGAATTTGTGCGAATCCTAGGGTTAGGGTTTGTTCCGATTTTGGACATTTCTGAGACGGAGTTATCGAGGAAAGACTGGATGTTTTCCGGCCAGGGTTTGGAATCGGAAGCGGGGCAGGGGGATTTGAACGGGGTGTTGAGGAAGCTATTCAACGTTTCGACGGCGGTCTCCGGCGAGGCGGAGATGCCGGAGAACGCGATGACGTTGGAGTTGTTGATTGACCGGGCGTTGACGGCGTCGGAGGGGGTGAGGCAGGTGGCGGCGTAGACGCCGGGGAACTTGTTGGCGAAGATGGAGACGCCGACGCCGGTGCCGCAGGCGAGGAGGCCCCGGGTCTCGGTGCCGGAGGAGTCGCCGGCGGCGGAGCTGACGATGCGGCCGATTTTTTCGCCGATGGAGTAGTGGCTGTCGGTGCCGAGGTCGGCGACTTCGATGTGGAGGGAGCGGAGGTGGGAGACGAGGGTGTCTTTGAGGGCGGACCCGAAAGCGTCTGCTCCGGCGACGAATTTGAGACGGTGGCCGGAGTTTGGAGACATTTTGGTTTGAGGAGGCGGTGATGAGTGATTACTGAAAACTTGATAGCAGATAAGGAGGAAAAGGTAAGAGAGTTTCTAGCAAGTTCTTTTGGAACGTTGTCGTTTTGTTTGAATCTGGATTAAGTTACGCGAAACGTGCATTGCATATAGTAAAGAATTAATTTCATCCTTAAAACAAACCGTTTGTTTATGTCGTTAAATTAAGTGACGTGGACAACACGTGGTGTATTTGTGTAATTTCTTACCCCTTTGATCATTATAAATCATTTCTCTCACCGACTCAAAAACAGGTGACCACGACTTTCGGGTTCTCTAAGGGTTGTTTAATAGTTGCTAACTGGATAAGAGTTGATTGAGTAAGAGCCGAGTGAGTAAGAGTTGATTGAGTAAAAACTCCAGTTCAAACTTATGAAGCAAATAGTTGATTGAGTAAGAGCCGAGTGAGTAAGAGCTGATTGAGTAAAAACTCCGGTTCAATTGTGAAGCAAAGTTGCAAGAGGGCCTTTTGCTTGCAGTGAAAATCTTCAATATATATTTTTTTATGGCAAACGAAATAATACTCAGTTATCCAGGATAATTCAATAGCAAAAGGTATCCTATACATACACCTTATTTTCGTTGTAGTTTTTTTTATACTTTACACATTTGACCCATTCAAAATAATACCCGCTTATCTTCTAACTGGCCATATTCATTTTTGGCCTTGCAAAAAAACCGTTATCAATATTAGATGGTATCGTTGTGGCAATCAATGATATTATAAATTGTTATCCTCGTCCATTCAACGATATATTTGTATAAATCCAATTTGTACAAATCTAGTTAAAGTTTTTTTTTTCAAATTTAGTTAAAGTTTTCGCCATATCTATCTAACTATAATTGTAAAGAATCCCTGCTACAATGAATTATGAAACCATTTGGAAGTTAAATTTAAGACATGCCCATTAGTAAAACTATACATTATATTAGACTTTATGCCAAATTTATATTAGCTCATTAACTTTACAACTTGCAGGTCTCATTTTCAAAATTGATGGAATAGTTCAAACATAGAATGAGATTTTTGATATAAAACGGGGCCGGTTGGTGTTCCATTATTTCGGTTGGAACCACTATTTATATAGGTGAATGATTTACCAATGTCCAACACTATTTAGGATGGCCTAATCTTGAGCAGGTGTCTATTTAGTTACAAAAAGCTCCACAAGTTGCGGAGTATGAGCTTATTATCATTAATTGAATTTGGATATATGGCCTAATCAAGAGAGCGGGTGCCTTTAACAGCTTGCGAGGTTCTAACTGGAAAGGAGAAAATGAAGCTTGATTGTGATAAAAGAACGGTACAAGGTGTGTTTAATATGTTGTTTTTAGTTAACCTTTTTTAATTCTAAAATGTTCTTTTTTCATTTTTATGTAATGAAAGTGGTTTATGTTCAATTGTTTACATGTGAGCCCGTGTAAGGCTATCCGTAATGAAGGGGTTCCATGGGGCTCCATGGCGCCCCATAGCGCCCCAGCGTAGTGGGGGTAGCACCCATGAGCACTTATGGTCCTTGTTCTTTATTAAAGATCCGGTTGACTGATTAAGTCCCTCAACTGTAATCACCTTATTAAAGATCCGGTTGACTGATTAAGTCCCTCAACTTTCATATTGAGCACTTATGGTCCTTGTTCTTTATTAAACATCAACCTAAGTTGATTTGCTTCATGAAATCATTTTGACACTTGCAATGCTGCTATCAACAAACTCAAATCTTAAACCCTCTCCACCCTAATTATCTTTACTCTCTCTTTCTGTCCTCCACCATCAAACCCAAAAGCAAAATAGTGATAGCATGTTATGGCTATTATGATTTACTTGAAGATGGATAAATCCATAGTTGCCCTAAAATTGGTAGCCTCAAAATCGGTAATTGAAGTGTCCATCCCAAACTTCATCGGTTCCAAAATTGATAGTCGCCCTAAATTGGGTAAAAAGAATTCTAGTGACGTTTGATTTCATCCACTACCATCCCCGTGTAATAAGAGATTTTTCCGACAAGGTGAGATTGTTGTCAATGACGGTGTTGGGTGGTGGTAGCCCCAAAATCGGTAGTTGTCTTGTCCATCTCAATTACCGAAGGAATGTGATTCCTTCATTCTCAAAGATTTTCATTCCCAGTAATGATTTTTTCATTCAACCGGGATTTCTTTAAAAATTTATAAAAACCAAGAATAAAATAACTCAATACAAAAGTATAATATAGATAAAATAACTAAAAAAACAAGAAAATAATAAAACTAAAGAACACAAAAAAAAAAACACAAAAACATATAAAAATAAAAGATATAGCCATTCGAAACCAAAGATCGATATAATTGTATTTCTTTCATTTGTTTATATTACCTACCAAACATCACATATAATTGATTCATTTCATTCCAATTGATTAACAAAACAGATAATGGAATGATAATTATCTATTCATTCCCTCAATTATTCGATTACTTCATCAATTATGTTACCTCGTCAATTCTATTACCTTATATCAAACATATCATTTATGCTTTACAACTTACCTAGAGGCTAGAGTTAGGGTTGAGCAGTAATCCAGACTCTGGTAATTCGGTAAAGAACATTTTTCATTTTTTTAACTGGCGTCTTGATTTTGGTCTTTGCAATTTCACATGCAACCTTTAGCATGCCACAAAACATGAAAATACACTAATTTCGAATATGAAACATGAGTTGAGCTCGAATTCTTTTCATTGGGCTAACAAATTCAACAAAAAATATTGTCTAGGCGTTGTGAATTTGCTCGTGGTTACTAATTGGTGGAATACTAGGCAATCCGAAACTTTTTTGAATGATATTGAAGCAAAGAGTATTCCGAATCATTCTCTTGAAGCTCATCCTCTTCATCATAAATAATCCGCTTGCCCCGAAATGACCTGGACCAATAGGGAAATCCCAATTCATTGGGCCTTTCGATACAATCAAATAGAAAGCCCCAATGTCGCCATATTCTAAGAGCCCAAACTATGTGATTGTATAAATCATTCTCTATTTGTTGTTGGTCGAGGGCTCCTTCTCCTTCCCCCTCTTCAAACTCTGATTCGTATTTTTCATAGAGAAATCTATGATCAAGGATAGAACAAGATCATTTTTGCATCATATCTAAGGGATTCCTTGGTTCGGGTCGAACAAGCAATGTCACTCGATCCTTATCAAACTGACTGTATGTTCGTGAGGATCCCACCAGAGCGGCTTCCACTTCTAATAGGCCACGAACTAGACCAGAATCATTCTCAACGATTCCATAATTAGGAGTGATCCCATTTTTTCATCAAGTCCGGGTAGTGACCAAATTATCTTGAGTGACTGATCCGGCAGAACAACTCAAAAAAGGCTTCCACTTCTAATAGGCCACGAACTAGACCAGATCATTCTCAACGATTCCATAGTTAGGAGTGATACCATTTTTTCATCGAGTCCGGTAGTGACCAAAGATCTTGAGTGACTGATCCGACGAAACAACTCAAAATATATATATATTTTACTCCACACGGAGCATCTAAATGAGAAAAAATGGTCTCATTTAGAAAATAAACCATCTACGACTGTCATTGGTATTATGTAGTATCTCTAAGGGTCTAACCCTAACTTATTTTCAAAAGGTGTGTGAGTTATTATATATTATTCCTTACAATTAAATAAAAAAATTGAGAGTAATTACATAGATGGTTCATGTGTGACATATATGAGAATCGGAGCATATTTGTAGACATAATGATAAAGAGCATAACCAATAAATAAGAAAGAAGTGGATTTGGGTAAGAATTTATCTACTCGGGTCGGGTATCTCTCATAAATGATAATACGAACACCCAAATGTATAAAAATTAAAACAAGAACCAAACAAGATCTCACATAAAATAAATGATGTAGAACCGATGTAGTTAAGTAGTTGATGAGAAAAACAATGATGACGTATGCATCATACCATAATTTCTTCTATAAACGAGCATGGAACAATAATGTTCGAGCTGTCTTAGAAAAATGACATCTTTTTGTTCACCCGTAATTGTAAGAGTATATGGATATGAAATGCAAAGATAGATAGTTGGTCATTAGGCCACATGTAAGCTTAGGAGAACCGGCCATCACAACAAGTGTTAAATGGTACAAGAGAAAATGTGTTCAATAAGAGGTTTGAAATGCCAAAAGAATAGATAATATACAATCTTGTAAACCAACTGAAAGTCATCAATAAACATAATAAAATAACGACACACAAATGATAAGTAATTAATAGGTGATTAACCCCATATCTCATAGTGTATGACATGTAGTGCACAAAATTGACGCAAACTTTCTTTCCCCTCACACAAAATTGACGGTGAACTTGGGTCGTGTGGGGAACCTCCACGCTAGTTTTATTGGGGCCGGCGTTTTTGCAGGTGGTGTCTAATGAATATCACAGGTTATAATCAGGAACGAATAAGTAAATCTATATTCAATAAAACCGGGACAATTTACAAAGACTCATGAGCATCTGTTTATACTAATCTTACACTTTGAAAACAAGAAACTTAATCATATACAAACTAGGAAACTAATTAAAATAATGAAAGAATCAATATCCTAACCAAAATACTAATTAAATAATTAAATCTCTAATCCTAACTCAATTAAATAATTAATAAAACAATATCAACCAATCCCTAACTATAAACTAATTACAAGATTAGTCTAACAATGTCGGGGTGGAGGTCGCGTGGTGACGTCCTCCGCAAGGATAGTCTAAGACTTAATTAACCAACTTTTTTTTTACCTACACCTGATCATTTGATGGTTTGTTGAGTAGACTTCAGTTCCATTCATGGCCATGGACACTAGCGAAGCTTGGGTGAAAAGTTTGGGAGGGGGGGGGGCGAAAAGTCACGGATACTAATCTCGGGGGGGGGGGGGGAGCGGGGCGGTCCTTAATATATATAAAAAAAATTCAAAAATCAAAGAAATTAGCACTACGGCTGAAAAAAACTAGGGGGGGGGGGGGGCGGTCGCTCCCCTGGTCTCCACTAAGCTGCGCCACTGGCCATGGACCCATGCGTTGGGCTAAAATTATGGTGCAGGGTTCGGTGGCCGTATGGCTAGCTTGTCCTTAAACGAATATAGTTGCTCGATCGAGAAGTTGTACGTACGTTACAGGTTAACGATGCAGTGCTATATATCTTGATTGCCGGGTGGTTGGGTGGCAAGATGGTCTAGACATTAAATTTTTTGTGTAGAGATGGAGATTTCACATGCTCATATATATTTCTAGGTTGGATGATATGATATCCATCAAGTTTTTTTTCTTTTAATATTACAAACTTTAAAAATATAATTGTAACTATTCATATGTCTTGGTCAATACGGGATGTATTACCCCTTAATACAGGGGTGTATGGGGCTATATATGGAGACGTATAGCATTGAATTTTATGTCAGATTGAGGTTGTCTTTTCCTATACACTCCATATAGCCCAGTAGGAGCTTCCTTAACATTTTTAAGTCGATAGAAATAGTAATCGTAGATCATTGGTTCACGTGGAGATCTTAGGTGGTTGTCACGTGACAACTCAATTTTAACATTGTTGTGTACCTTTTTCGTTATAGCGATGGAGTTGGTTCTGTATTTGCGTTATCCCTATAGTAATGAACATAATGTTTAATTTTACTAAACGAATAATTAATAACAAGTTTTTATGCTTTGTTTTTTTTATTGAACATGTAAATCATCACACGTGTCTTTTGCATGATTTGAACCCATAATATTTTTATCAGAGAGTTATCACTTTATCATTAAACTATCCTCGTGGGTACATTTTATGTTTCGTTTAGACATATTGATACACTTGACAACACATTAACACATTGCATCTATTTATATAACATATTATTTATTAGTTTTTACTAAGAAGGATATGCATATTAGTTATTTTAAAATTTTGTATAGGTATTTAGTTATTTTATTTTATATATATGTTTTTGGATATATATGTATTACTATATTTATTTCATTATTGTAAAAACTTATTAAAAAACTACACACGGTTTGATATAAAAAAATATATATACCGTAACATTGACAACGAAACAATAGAAGAAAAAAAAGTAATATGCCCAAAATGAAAAACTTACAAGTAAAAAGAAATAGTAAAGTGGCTAAAATGAAAAAAAAGTATTTCAATAGATCCTATAATAACTATAAAAATATATAAACTTCCCCATTTGTATTTCTTAAAGCATATATTTTCAACTTTAAAGCATATATTAACTCATATTTCTTTTTCTATTTTTTCAATTGTAATTACACTTTATTTAATAACCTTATTGGGCAATGAAATTATAAAACCATATGATTCGTCAGAAAAGGAGATGATATCTGTTTTTTTTTTATGTCTAACAGTTTTATTAATCACTCGTTGGATTTATTCTGGCAATTTCCCACTAAGTGAAACAATGGGTAAAACTCACTCGTGTGTTACACGACTGAGTTTAAAAAAAAACTATAAACACAATCATAATCTATGATAGTTATGTATTTTTATAACTATCTAAAAGTTTCTCAGTAATGATAGGTGGGTCAAATGTTTTACGACAGTGGTCACTTAGGCGGTGGGTTTCCTCTGGGATGGAGTTGTATCACAGAGGGTCTTGGTTACTCGCACGGACTGCGGTCGTAACATGTCGTGGGTAACATCGTTTGCCATGATGAGACCCCCGGGTAACCGGATGTTTGTAGTTAAAAAAAATACAGCCATGGAAAATAAGGATTTTGTTTATTATATTGAAATGAAATACTTGGTAAATTTGAATTTTAACATAATTAAAGTAAAAAAAATAAATTGAATAAAATATTTTATATTACCTGTATAATATTTAATTAAAATATTATTATAAATAAAGTATTATAAGCATTATATATATATATATATTAAAGTATTAAAGTATGACAAAACTTTTTATTTATTATATAGTATAGATTAAAGTATATGCAATAAAATATATTATTTTTATAAAATATAATATATATATATATATGCAATAAAATATTAAATTATTAACCTTAATATTAAATTTTAGTATTTGGATAATTACTAACTTTAATATAAAAATTTGTATTTGAATAATTACTTATTAAAAGTTTAACTAAATTAACCCTAATATGAAAATTTAGTATTTTGATAATTATTTATTAAAATTTTAGCTTAATTCAAAATTTTATGGTGATGACAAGTGTCACTTTTTACTAATTAAAGTATGATAAAACTTTTTATTTATTATATAGTATATATAGTATAGATATAGATATAGATATATTTAGGTTCCCATTTAAAAAAAAAGTTAGAACTATTACGTGGGTTATAAAATATTCGAGTCACTCTACATTATGTCAAAAAGCCGCTTTCACAGCCCACTCCCTAAACTTATGTGTGTATAGTCCCCAAAATTTAGGGTGTGGTTTTGAGTGGTTGTGAGTGGGGAAGAGAGAAAAAGTTACTGTTCATCCGTATATTTGAGGAAAAAACTTATGATTTTCTAAAATTTGGGGTTTAGTTGTGATTGAAAGAGAGAAAAAAGTAATAATAAGGGTATAAAAAATATTATTTAATTGTGGTTGTGATGGCAGAGATAGAAAAAATAATGA
Organism: Deinandra increscens subsp. villosa; assembly: GCA_039602395.1. Classification (NCBI taxonomy): domain Eukaryota; kingdom Viridiplantae; phylum Streptophyta; class Magnoliopsida; order Asterales; family Asteraceae; genus Deinandra; species Deinandra increscens. Next base: position 110,777,864 of record JBCNJP010000010.1, read on the forward strand.
TTAAAGTATAAATTATAGAGATGAGGATGGGGAACGAGCTGTAAATGCTCAGAAGTCAGAAGACCATAAACAGCCGAATTAAAACTTAATAAAACAATAAAATTATTTGTTGTGCGGTAAACTCAACATAAAAAACCAAATTATCCATCTTAATCCAAATCCTTGCACTAAACATGTTTCATTTCTACTGACTATTTATGATTGCTCATTTTTTTTTAACAACAAATATTTATTTACATCAAATATATTAATGTTAGGGTTTAAACTCATGATCTTCAACTAAGAGGATAAAGCCTCTATCAAGTGAGTTAGTCACATTTTTACTTGTGGTATATCACCTTCAAATCCAAGTGGATTAACATGTTCCATTTCTACTGACTATTTATGAGGCTCATTTTTACTTGTGGTATAGCACCTTCAAATTCAAGTGGATTGCATGTACTAAACATGCATCTTTTCTCAAAAACAAGAAAGCATATAATCTAGTTATATAATTAACTCTAATGATAACTATAAGAATAAATTACGGGAATCATCCATGTGGTTTGTCAAAATTTCACATTTCGCCTCTAGGTTTTAAAATCACGGTTATAATCCGAAGGTTTGTACTTTTATAACACATTTAGTCGCTGACGCTAAGTGTAGTTAAATTATTCAGTGAAGTCAATGTAAAATGACCATTATATTTTTACCTTTTTATTTGAAAAAAGATCCTCTACCACCACTCTGTCACCCGTCGTCGCCACCACCATCACCGTCGTCGTCACCACCATTCCTGCCGCCTTTGAAATACAAGGTAGGGGTATAATGATCATTTTACACTGAATTAATAGAAAAATATAACTACAGTTAACGTTACGGACTAAAGATGTTACAAAAGTGTAAACCTTCAGACCATAACTGTAATTTTAGAAATCTGTAAACAAAATGTAAAATTTTAACAAACCACATCAACGACTCCCATAATTTACTATAATTATTAGAATGTAATAAATATCAAGTCTAACTTTTCGCTATAACGACATAAGGTACTAACTTTTCGCTATAACGACATAAGGTATCAACTTTTTATTTTGTATCAACATGGGGTATTAAGCTAACACCCCGTTAGTTTTTAACGAAAAACACCCTCAGGTGACAAAACGTGAGGGCAGTTTAGTCCATTTAACCTAACACCTCAAATAAAAGCCCTTGATCAACCACAAAAACATAAGGACCGGTCCCGGTGGTCACTGCCACCACCCAAACCCTAGCCGTCGCCGGCTCGCTGGAACGGGAAGGAGACGCCGATTGGTCGTCAAACAGAGGAAGCGAATAAGCTGAAAAATGAAAGAGACTGAGGACCACCACCTCTACACCGCCGCTAACTACCACCAAAAACCCCTTCACCTGCTCCGATCCAAACATGCATAAAGAAATCTAGATTCAAGGAGTGAATAAGCTGGAAAATGAAAGAGACCGAGGAGATGAACCAAGAGAACTCACCGTCGTCGCCGGAGAAAACAAGAGAGGGGCGTTGTCGCCGTCGTTCATGGCGGTAACCTAGCAGCCGCCACCGCTGCCTTTCCTTCCTTCTCCTGCCGCGACGAGAAACAGTTCGGGGTCCATGGGTAGGCCTCAGAATCGGAGGAGGGGAAAAGAGGGAAAAGGTTTGAGGCCAAACCACCACCCACCGCCATGGGGCGCTGCTTTGGTCGGCTGGTTCGTCCGCCGGAAAAGCGGGGAGAGCCGATGGGCTCTCTCTCTCTTCCTCAGTACACACATAGAAAGGGGAGTTTGGGGGTATTTAGAGGGTTAAGTTAAATGGACTAAACTACCCTCACGTGAGGGCGTTTTCCGTTAAAAACTGACGGGGTGTTAGCTTAATACCCCATGTTGATACAAAATAAAAAGTTGATACCTTATGTCGTTATAGCCAAAAGTTAGTACCCCAGGTTATTACTATAGGTAAACTACGGATACTAGCTGTGTAATTAACTCTTATTTTTTACCTTCTGAAAAAGATTAAAAAAAAAATACCAATTATTGGGATATTTAGAACCGTGGGATCGATATACAATTGAAAAGCATGTGTTGTGATCCGTAGGCGTGGCCCACCCATTTGCGCCAATCTTTCAAGTCCCTACTTGTTTTGTTATTTCATCTGCAAATGACACCTTTATCCTCCTATTTCTTTGGATTTTTTAGTTCAGCCGATTGTTTAACTTATCATTTAAGTGGAAAGTTGTTTGATCAATTGTTTTATTACTAAATATATAACTATAATTAGATTTTATATAAAGTTAGTAACATACACACACAAAAAAACACTAAAAAATAACTTATCGGCATGTGTGAGAGGGACGTACCCAACCATACACCATGGTAGTCGCCAGCATCTCATGAATTTTTATTATGGAAAGATATATGCGATCCAATCCCGACCGACCCTAAAGAAATTTTGATATCAACCCATGAAAATTTTGATCACGCTGATAAAAATATTTTAATTTTTAAAGTTTTATAAATATAAACGAATAAGTATTCAAGTAATTAAGTTCGTTACTTTATTACTTCTCAACGGTTATAAACAAAACTTAATTGCTCAAAGAATCAATAACTATAATAGTATTTTATGTCCATATTTATAGTTTAGCCTGATAATTAAAATTTCTCTTAATACATTTGACAACCTATTGTACCACCACATTAGCTTCATTTACAACCCCTTATGCAGTAATGTAAACTAGACTCTTAGCAAATGGTACAAACCTGATATGCTGCAGTTTAGATGTTATATGTGTAGTGTGGTACAAACCCGGTGTTTTCGTATGGTGAGTTATATGTCGCACTATCTAGGGTTACAAGCAGAAAATGCCTAAAACTTAGTTTTAGACGAAGATGATAATCTCACCAACAAAACATCAGATGTTGTATACAAAGAAGTCTTGAGAGATCTATAAAGGATAAAGGTTTTTTCACATCAAATTATATCACAAACTTATCCACCAAAAAAGATAGCACCACATTTGACTTATATTGTATTTGGTTATACTTACTTATGCACCCAGTATGACACACGAGTTACAAACTTAGTTATTATAATCAATAATAATCATTCTAATCAGTTATTTAATTTATCTTATAAATTAAATCTCTATTACCGAAATCGAATAACAATTATTCTTTATTTTATCAAATTACAATTTCCTGATAAAATCCATCGATAAATTTATTATTCGGATAATAAATTGATCATTCATTCAACCTTTAAATGCTTACCGCTATATCTGTCAATTAACTATTTCTCGAAATAATCAAAGTGATATTGATTTCACCAAATAATAATTTGTTGTAGTAAATGTTTAAAATGATTAATTGGTAATATTTAAACAATTAAATATTATAACTTGTTCATTGTTCAAAGTATAACTTTTGGACTGTATCTTTATGGCAATGTCAAATAATCAACAGTTCTTAAATCCAACATAACATGTCTTTACTAAAAAAAAAAGTTGAATAAAGTAAAAAAAAGTAATAAAATATAACAGGTTTAAATAGAAATATATGATGTTGTATTAGAATATAAGCAAGTAACGAAAAACATTTGAAAAACATGAAAGAGAAAAGAAGAAGAAAGATTTTAACTGGCAAGAATCCAATTTGCATCCTTGGGTGGTTCAAAATATGCACATGGCTTTAATTAACGCGCTTGATGGAATACGTTGAACTATATTAGCAAAGAAAAAATATAATGTTAATGTAGAGCGAGAAAAAAATAAAAGTGGATCATGCCACTTTCACCATGTAAATGTTCGATACACAATTGAATTGAATGGACTTCAAACTCTTAGCACATATGGAATGATGGGTGGCTCAATGACGCACGAATCGGGGCCCAATTTAAAGATATAATTACGGGTGAAATGAGATATAACCAAACAACTTGGAAGTAGAAGCTTAGTTACTGGCCCAAATGTAAACTAAATGATGTTTATCAACCGAAAATCGGTTGATATGTCCCTTGCAAAGCCAAAGCGGTATCAAAGACTTCAAATTAGGGTTTAACACATAGGCAACAAGAAAACTAATTATATAACAAATGAGCTAAATCTTCTTTTCAATTCTCTACCACTTTAGTTGTCTTTAAACTTGACCCAAATTAAGGCTCCAAAAAAACCAACACTTACAACTAAACCTACTCTAAAACAATTAGAACATTTAATATTACTTTTATCCTCACTATCCTATAAGGCTAAAACAACCATAAGTGGTATCGGTAGTGTTACCACGAAGCTGAGACTACTCTGGTACTAAAAGGAAAATAAAAAATAAAAAAAAAATCAACCGCATTTCTCTTTGGTTGTAGTGCTCATAAAACTTACCCGAATTGGGTACCCAAAAGGGTGATGACGATGTTACCACGAACTATAAGGGTGTCCGAACCACTACCCATAATCCACCACTTTTTTTTTTTTTTTAGTAAATTACGGCAATTGTTTTTGTGGTTTGTACGAATTTCACCTTCCATCTCTGGGTTTTAAAAATTACCGTTATGGTCTGAAGGTTTGCACATTTGTAACACTATTAAGCTCTGACGCTAACCGCCATTAAGTCAGTGTAAATTGACAATTATACCCCTACCCTTTAAGTGTAAAATATTTTTCAAAAACGGCAGAGATGGCGGAGACTGCGACGACAATAACAAAGTGGTGGTTTACGACTTTTACTTTTAGATTTTAAATGAAACAATAGGGGTGTAATGGTTATTTACACTAACTTAACCAAAAAATCTAACAACAATTAACGTCGTAGACTAAAAGTGTTACATATATAAAAACATATATGAAAACGTAATAATCATAATTTTTGTAACCCATTAACTAGAAGCAAACCACTGTAAATCATAAAGACAGGGTGTACAATTAATTATACGCACTACTCACAAACACATATATCATATATCACTCTGCATATATAAAGTCTCCCACCGGTCAATAACTCTATATCACTACCAAAAAGCAGAAGAATAAGGGTTCTCATTTCTCAATCTACCAAAAAAAAAAAAAAAACTTCGATTCAGATACAGATATGAGGGAGATCATAAGCATACACATAGGGCAAGCTGGAATTCAAGTCGGTAATTCCTGTTGGGAGCTCTATTGCCTCGAACATGGCATCCAGCCCGACGGCATGATGCCAAGGTCCGTTTTCAATTTCTCTTAAATTTCTATGCGAATTCTATGTTTTTGTAAGTATCTGCAACTTCATATATTGTAATTAGGTAACCAATTCTGTTGTCTCTGGATGATTTTACCGTCTGTGAGCATCGTACGGTAGTTCGTACGGCTCGTAATTTCGTACCGGAATCGTTATTGTTGGTATTTTCAGTGTTAGTTTAGTTAGGGTGTGTGTTTCGAGCTTTTGATCTAAGAAAACGCCCAAATTTGTCATCGATTTTGTAACTCAAACGAGTGTAGGTCGTGAATTTGAGTTCGCGAGTACTTTTTCGTTTGTAAATTTACAAATTCCGGTCACAGGTGAGTGGATCTGGTTGGAATTTGTGATTTTAGTGGTGGTTGATTTGATTATGGCTTCCATGATCTGTTTTCTTGCTTCATTGATTGCAAACTGGTACTATGTGTTAAAATTTAAGGTATGTTTGTAAGTGGAGGAGTGAGAAAATATATTGAAAATCTGTATATTTGATAAAAACTGTTAATTCTGTAAAAATTTGAGGATTGGTTGTGGGTGGAAGATAGATAAAATAGTATAAAAATGTATTATTTAATTGTGGTTCTGAATGAAAGAGAAAGAAAAAATAATGATAAAAGTATAAATTTTAAGGATAAGGATGGGGAATGGGTTGTGAATGTTCAAAGATCATAAGTTCATAACTCATAAACTGCTAAATCAAAATCTTTTATGATTTTATCATCGTGTTGAGTGTTGACAACTCAGATGTCATGTTATTATTAGCTAAAGTATTAATGACTTTGCAGTGACGAAACAGTTGGGAGTGGACATGATGCATTTAACACGTTCTTTAGTGAGACCAGTGCGGGAAAGCATGTCCCAAGAGCCATATTTGTTGATCTTGAACCGACTGTCATCGATGAAGTGAGGACGGGGACTTACCGACAACTCTTCCACCCTGAACAACTTATTTCAGGGAAAGAAGATGCTGCTAATAACTTTGCTAGGGGTCATTATACAGGTACTTATAGAATGATGTTTGGGATTGTTGATTCTAACTGCTTATAGTGTTTTGATAAAACTATAAATAAACAGTTTTGAGAGGGTTTGGGATTTTGCTTTATGCTCTAGAAAATCCAATAAGAAAACAAGCAAACATAGGTTGCAAATCCCACTCAAAGTAGGGTTTGGGAGGGTGAGACAAGGACATGTCTTACATCTATCCCTTGGGATAAAGAGGTGGTTCTCAGAGAGAAAACCCGGAACTTGTTTTTCCTTTTTTTTGTAAAAAATGCAATAACTAAATAGAAACTTATTAGAATGAATCCCAAACACCCTCTAAAAACAAATTATTTCATCCAATAATAAACGGATAAGCAGCATGAAGATATTTTTCATTCAAACACTCTACCTGCTTTTGGAAAAAAAAGTAGGTAAGTTGTTTGAATAAGAAATCCTGAACACCCCTTAAAAAGTTAAAAGAAATTATATGAAGGTAAACAAGTTGTTTACTTTGGACTCTGGGTTAATTTGGTGAATATTTTCAGTGGGGAAGGAGATAGTTGACCTTTGCCTTGATCGAGTAAGAAAGTTAGCAGATAACTGCACCGGTTTGCAAGGCTTTTTAGTGTTTAATGCTGTTGGTGGAGGTACTGGTTCTGGTTTGGGATCTTTGCTTTTGGAACGCTTGTCCGTTGACTATGGGAAAAAGTCGAAGCTTGGGTTCACCATCTACCCTTCTCCTCAGGTCACTGATTATCTGAGTATTACTACTTCAACTAACAATTATCAGTTACTAGTGTTTCGGTTACTTCTGCTTTTAAAAATTTTACCAAAAAGGTTTCAATTGAGTTACCCAACTATTGCAACTATAAAGCAGGTCACCATATTATGTATCCAGTTTCTGTTATACCAAATTTGACCAAAAACATGCGGAATAGCAAAATGTTCCTTCAATTTTATGACCTTTGGGTAACTGTTTACTTGTACAATAGAAATGGTAACCAAAGGTTTTATTTCGTTATCTAGCGTGTTTTTGCCGAATGGTAGAGTAGAGTTACTTTTATACCCTTGGTTCATCAATCACTTCCTTAAATAATCAGAATTTTCAAACACTAAACACACATTTTGTTGGTTTGTAGGTTTCAACTGCAGTTGTGGAACCATACAACAGTGTTCTCTCTACACACTCTCTTCTCGAACACACAGATGTCGCCGTCCTATTGGACAATGAAGCCATTTACGACATCTGCAGGCGATCATTAGACATTGAGAGACCTACTTATACAAACTTAAACAGACTCATCTCTCAAATAATATCATCTTTAACAACTTCTTTACGTTTTGATGGAGCGATTAATGTTGATATTACAGAGTTCCAGACCAATCTTGTGCCATACCCTCGTATCCATTTTATGCTTTCCTCTTATGCCCCTGTTATATCAGCTGAAAAGGCGTACCATGAACAGCTGTCGGTACCTGAAATTACAAATGCGGTTTTTGAACCTGCAAGCATGATGGCTAAATGTGACCCGAGGCATGGGAAATATATGGCGTGTTGTTTGATGTATCGTGGTGATGTTGTCCCTAAAGATGTTAATGCTGCTGTTGCCACAATCAAGACCAAGAGGACTGTTCAGTTTGTTGATTGGTAAGAATATAACTATAGTTGCTTATTTTTCATAAGAGGGTGTTTGGATGTGTTTATAGAAATTATCGAGTATCAAATCGCACATCCAAACAACCCTAAATCCTTATCGTTTTCCTGGGTAACTATAAATGTGGTTAAATAGACAAATTACACTATTTCATTAGAGCATTCACAGTAGCCTCTTTATACTTATCTTTATAATTTGTCTAAAAACTCCCATTTCTTAAATTTAGCTTTCACTTTATAAAAAACTCCACGTCTCATTCTTTATCTTTATCTCTATATTTTTTTTTTATTATTTCTTTCTCTTTCTTCCATTACAATATTAACTACTAACTATTTTGTCTTATTATCTTTTTCTTAAAAAAATGAATTTAATAGTTTAACATAGATTTAACTATCTATAGTGAATGTGTAAATATACATAGAAAATTTGCATTTTCTTTAAATCTTAAATATAGAAAGAAAATTGAAAAAAGTTAAGAATTTATTAATTTTTAAAGATAATGATAGGTATAAAGATTCTATTATGAATGCTCTTAGAATCTTCAGAGAGAAAAAAAATGTAACTTTTAAGTTGATAACAGGTGCCCAACTGGTTTCAAGTGTGGGATCAATTATCAGCCACCAACAGTTGTACCAGGTGGCGATCTTGCTAAGGTGCAACGAGCAGTTTGCATGATAAGCAACAACACAGCGGTTGCAGAGGTTTTTTCGCGCATTGACCACAAGTTTGACCTCATGTACGCCAAACGTGCTTTTGTTCATTGGTATGTTGGTGAAGGCATGGAAGAAGGTGAATTCTCGGAAGCCCGTGAAGATCTTGCAGCTCTTGAAAAAGATTATGAGGAAGTTGGTGCTGAAGGTGTTGATGATGAAGGTGATGGTGAGGATGATGAGTATTAAGTGATTAAATTGCTGCTTATTACTTTTGATTATGTGGAGAAACTTTTATTTGTGGATTGATTTTTAAGCTTAATTATGCATGTATTATCATTATTATTTTGTTAAGTTGAACATGGAAGTTGATTATAATTATCATATGGTGTTGTAGTGTGTGGTTTGAATATACATATATAATACATATATAAATTGATGTTGAGCAGTTGAAAAGAGTTGGTGTTTTGCTTCTATTTATGCCTAAAAGAGTAAAAAAGGCTGACACATTAGTTGTGAATGAATTGTAAACATATAATACACTAAAATAAACGAGTTAAACGGGTCCAACGGAAGACATGTTTATGAATCGATAGGTCGACCTTTTTTATTAAACAAGTTAGATATAACAACACAAAACTAGTCTTTCTATAATATATCATATAAACATTAAACAATCAAATATAGTTTCTTGTCATTTAACTTGTTATACAAGTGTTGATTATTTTAACCTCCTCAAACACATTCCTAATGCATATAACTATAAACAACCATCCTAGAATTAATTATTATCTCCTCATTGCACACATTCACCCATCACAACACTTGAAATCTGAAGCCTCCATTTGATAAACTATTTAGTATTTACAAGATTTACTTCCTACAAGAGTAGTTCAACCTGCACCAATACAAATTAATTATATAATGTCAAAACTTGGTCTAGAAATACAGGATGTTCTGAGACCCAAAAGCTGAGACACAAGACTTTACTCTATGTATAAACCAAATAAACTTTGTTTACAACCAGAAACCACATATGTTTATGACTTTATGTATTAATCTTTTAATCAAATAAATCTTTCATGATTTCTTCACCCCCTTTGTTCTATGAGCCTACTATGCACTCTAATTTTGACCCAAATGGCACATGAGGTCACACCTCTAGCCCCTGGCGCGTTTTCTAGCTTGCCTCATGCGCACATTTTAAAATCAAGGTCACATTTATGAATATATTGAGTTTACTCTTGTCATTAAAAACAAAAACCAACAACTAGAATCGTCGATCAAGAATATTACCTTTTGATTGTTCTACGATTCACTGTCGAAATCTTCAAAACCTAAGTTTTCTGGTATGTCTAACCTCTTATTTTCTCCTGAGACACAAAATCAATATTAATAACGTTTTTTTTTTCTTAAATCAGAATAAAAAGTGCGGAAAATAAATAATAATATAAAAAACTACCTGGATGCTCTAGGGTACTACTATGAGAGTCTAAGAAACTGTCTCTATCTGATGATAGAAAAGCAGCCCTAGAGAAGTTCTCTAGCATATCTGAAAATCAACAAAAATATTAATTACAATAAAATGGCCATATGTAGAGGCGACACGGACGGCTTGTATAACGGGTCAAAACAAGTTCAGTTGAAACACGTCACTTTTTGTACGGGTCATGTCGGGTTGGGGTTGACCCGCAAACAATTTTTGTATACTATTTAAACAATAATAATAACTAATGTGTTAATCAAGATTACAAAAACATCATCATTCCAATAAAAATCCAATTTTTTTAATAATCACGGTTTAGGAGTTCGTATGCATTGAAATAGCTCTAATATGAGTGAGATTACACCTCATACATTTGTTTGTTATGCATTATTGAGATAAAACTTTTGATGGCTTTCAAACCATTTGGCTTGTTCCCCTCTTAACTAAATGTTTTTAGATTAGTTTCACATTTGCCGTTCCAAAAAAAAAAAAAAATCACATTTATCTTTTAAAAAGTTCTTAATTTCATATATATCCTTCAGTCCTTCAGTCCTTCTAATGTTCATAATATTATATTTACCCTTTAAAAAACACTTTATTAAGTCTCATATTCATCCCTTTTATTTCATATACAATAAAATCAGTTACTTATAACAGTCAAGTTTACTAAATATATCAGTTAGTGAATCTTTCACCACATAACGACACACGTTATAGGTAACCGATTTTATTTATCAACTATTAAACGGGTAAATGTGATATCTTTAGTTTTTTGAAAGGGTATGTACTATATTATAACATTTAGAATGATATTATGCATTTGAGCTTTGGAATACTAAAAGGACACATATAGAAGGGTCATTCTTTTTCTTATTCGAAGTGCTTTAGATAAAAGGGGTAATCAAAGATCCCAAAATGTCCGATTTGGGATCTATGGTTACCTTTATTATCAATTTTTCCCGGATTAAACACAACATTTATACAAAAATGGTGAGAGAAAGGAGTGTCATACCAGAACTATTGGTGAAGTCGGGGGTCGAGTCTGACAGACCGAAGTTTTGAGACATGGGACCCAACAAACCGAACAAAGAACCGTCATTAAGGAGTGCTCCGTTCATCTGGTGTGGGTCAGATTCCAAACAACTAAATGAAGAAACAGATGCATCGCCAAGTGCAGGCCGTGCTTCTAGAACATTACCACCAGTTCCATAGATAAACCTCGAACTTCCCAAATAATTTGATTCGGCTTTCACCGAGACACCGTTTGTTATTCCAACATTTGAGTTGTAGGCCAACAACATATTTGGTGGAATATCAATCCCTCTAGAATGAGCTTGTGGGTCCCCCGAGCTTACTGGCAGTCCACAGTTGTTAAATCCTCTCGAGAAACCGGTCATGTTTTCTGTCTTCAGGGGAATACCAGTATTTTCGGGTGCATAACATGTTGGATTCTGACGCACTGGAAAAAAGAAACCGATAATAAATGTAACAAAAGTTAGTTTTATACAAAGTGATCCTGCTAAGTGAAGTTTGAGCCGTAAAAATGCTTACTTGGTGGCAACTGAGGTCCATTAGACTTAGGTTGGAAATTGACTCCTGTTGGGCCCAATTGATGCATCAATGCAGCCTGTCTATCAAGCAGTTTATTAAATTCCGTTATTTGATCTTTCACCATCAACCTCAAATGGTATCCCTTGAAAAATTCCTGATTTTGTTCTTCAAGTTTCTGCCAAACTATAAAACAAAAAAAAAAATTCTTATAGGGATTGGCATAAAGACGCGTAACATGTACGATGAAATTAAAAATAAAAAAAAGTCATAACTTACACACCAAGCTCGGTAAAGCTTGGCTCTATTTTCTCTTGCTGATAGAGAATATCTATAACCTGTTTCTGAGTCATGTAATATGGCAGACATTGTTCTATGAGATTTTGAACCTGAAACCATTAGGATTATAATGTTTTAGTTACATTTAAACTCTCAAAAACGTGATATTTTAAAAATATTACATGGGGCTAAAAAAGTTACCATTTGTATATCTTCTGGAGATATGTTTCTAACCTCTCCACCCGACATTTGTTGACAATCTAACTTAAATGCTTGTGAGGAAACGTATATCACCTGTTTTAAGAATCACAAAAACATTTTTTCACAAACGTGTAAGGTGCTCACATCATATATTTTCTAGTCTTCTAGTACTGTACAATTAAGTCTGTTAGTTTGTTGATTACAGAACAAGTTTCCTATATCCACTTTATGTTCACTTATCATTATGGATGTCTTGAAATTCCCAAACCTAACTCCCTTTCTAAGAATATAAAGTAGACATGTGAGATCAAGTGAATACAATGCGAAAATGCAGATATGTGGAAAAAAAGGTAAATGCTCGATAAAATTTCTAGGCATAACTAAAAGTAAATAGTAAAAATATTGTCATGTTTGTTACATTTCAAGGCATTAATGATTATACGCAAACATAAACCATAAGAACGTAAACCAGACACATAATTGAACATTTCATGGGTACAGATGTAAAAGCTCGTCTGACATGGTCGGTTGATCCTACGTTTTTCTTTGAACGGCAAACACACATCACCTAAAATCTACTCCTAAAATCCACCTAATACCCATTGTATGATACTTAAACTTGCACCACTTGGATGAGGATAAACACTTGGCACCCTTAGGCCAAGGGTTATAACTTATAAGCGGTTGATCCTATTTACATGTAAGATTAGGCTCTAAATGCTACTAAACAATTAAAGTCTCATGGGTTTCTTTCTTAGAAATGCAATATAACAATCTTTACATCAAGTCCAAATTTGTTACTACAACAGTAAATTAAAATCAGAGCAAAAACCCAAAAAGAACAATTCTTTTAGTGGATAAACAGTCCATATAAGATTATAATCAAATATACAAGAACAACAAATTGAGTGATCAATAGATCAAATAGCATGATATCCTAATTATCTTTATCAAGAATCTGAAAACCAACATAACATGAACAAATTCACAAAACCCTTTAGTGATAACTGAAAGAACAAAACCCTAGTTATGTTTATGAAAAAATTGAAAAACCCAAGAATTTAATTAACCTCAGGGGAAGGATATGGGGGTAATCATGTGGCAGAGTGAAGATGAATCAAGAATTTGAATAATGGAACAGAAAATAAGAGGGGATGAAGAAGACTACCAGAGGGATGGTGGGTGGATAAAGGTGAAGATGGAAAGGAAGAATCTTTATTCTTGGATGGAGTGACTCAAGTCTTTGATTTGTTTGACTCATTGGTGACTCGTGTTGGACTGTGAGAATGTAAAGGAGGTGGACACTGGGATCCACATCGGAAGGTGAATAATATACTTTTGCAAAAGATATTAATTTTTTAAATCAAACAAAATTGATGAAGTGGTTAAACTCCTATTTTGTGATCCTGAATCACATGAGAGGATTTACGGATTTTGGGTTTTCTTACTATAAGGTTCGAACTTGGGACAGTGGATAAATAGGATAACTAGTTTCGATACACGCTTAGCCAAATTACCGTTAAAGATATATTAATTTTTAAATCTTTTAACTGTTTACACCAAGTGTTTATAAAGGAGTTGGATCTTAATATTAAGAAGAGCAATACCTTAACTTCAATTGTTTTGTCAATTGGATCTAACTACCCACCCTAACTTTTTATTTTTTTCATAGATTAGTTGGTAAGTCACCACTTTGTTTGGCGGAGAGAGTGACCCTGGCCCTAGAGACCCTTTTCTCCTCTTAACTCACAAAACATGTAAACCGTATAGAAATTCTTAGATGTTGACAACGTTTTGTAATTCTACAGATATGTTTTAATGTGTCTTCTAAGTTTGTTTGTACTTCATAATGCGTATTGGCAGTGGCGGACCCACTAAGGGTCCAGGGGTAGCGCCCGCTACCCCTGAACTTTTACCCCGACGTGCAATTTTTTTTTTTATATCTTTTCGGTTTTTCGCGACCCCTGAAACGAATTTTTCGCGACCCCTGGAAGAAATTTTATGGCTTTTACTTAAAAATATGATCAAAAGCCCCTTAAAAATATGATTAAAAGCCCGTTAACTACCTAAAAATTTTTTTCGGGGGCGCTGCCCCCGAACCCCCATTAGTCCCCGCTACCCCTGATATTCTTTCCTGGATCCGCCACTGCGTATTGGATAATATTCTAGTTCTGGTCATTATAAATAAACATGATAACCTACAAAGATAGTCCCTTTTTCTAGACATAGAATTTGTTTTTTATGTCCTAAAGAGCTCAAAGGATCCGATCTAACATAAAGCCTTGAATTAAGGTCCCATCCTCACTAATACTAAAATCACAAATTGTCCCCTTATCATCATTTTACTCTAATATATAACCTTTTTATGTTTAAAGATACTAACATGGGTTTAGATCAATCTTAAATACTCTTTTATCAAATATATGTCTGACTCAACACACTAATATAAAAACTAATAAAACATTTAAATAATTAGTTAGTAAAAAGAATCATATAAGTTTGAAAGTCTAACAAAAATTCATAAAATAAAATTTTAAACGAATTTAGCTAAAAAGAAAATCAATTGTTTATAATTAGATTTCTATTTTTCAGTTAAGTTTTATGTATTTAAAAATAATAAAGATAGTAAAATTCACATAAACCAACTTTGTCCCTTAAGCTCTTAAAATTTAATATAACAAAAATAATTTTCGCCGTCCTAAAGTGTATTATAATAAGTTTTAACTTTCCTAACTTTTTTATTTTTAAACATATAAATCACGACACCTACATTTAGCTAAATGAACCTAAACCTTTTGCTTCTGAAACCATTAATTTACCATAAAACTATATTGTTCGGCTTGTTATTTGTGACTGCAGTCATTTAAATCTATGTACTAATAATTTGATTGAAGATCTCATTGTGTTAGATCCAGAGACGGGGTTGTTGATGATGGTACTTTGCAAGCCTGAACTAATAAACTCTACTTTGATCAATATTAATAGTTGACGAGGACGTTATGGTACTTTGACATTTCTGTGATGTTGTTTATTCAAAAGTCGACTGTTGGATGTTCAGGTAAACGGTCAAAGTCGTGATCAACGTGAAGATTAGCTCAAGCCAAGTCAAGATTCATATTAATTAATTTTGTGTTGAGTTTATTTACTCGATAGTGAATTAATTGATTACTTTTGTTTAAAAATAGTGTTCGTAACTAGAGGCGGCTAATGAAGACAAAAGACTCTATCTAGGAAAGAGGAAGGACTAGAATTACCCGTTGGACAATACCTGAAGGACCATTTTTGTAACCAACTCCCGCAATAACTTTCCCTCTAAAATATTCGAGCATTAAAAAAAAAACGCTCTTACTCTTTTACGGTTTTACCCCTACGACGACTACTATATCCCCCTTTGCCCTAATTAGTCGTCCGCCCACCCGCCCCAAATCCAATTCCTCCACCTCCGTCACCACCACCACCGATCACATCACCGCCGGCAACCACCACTCCTCCGGTGCTCACTCACACGGCGATGGATCCTCAGATTCAGCAAGCGCAGCTGGCGGCGATACTCGGCTCCGATCCGGCGCCGTTCGAAACCCTAATATCTCATCTCATGTCCTCATCCAACGAGCAACGATCGCAGGCAGAGCTTCTATTCAATTTCTGCAAACAAACGGATCCGAATTCTCTGTTTCTGAAACTCGGTCAGATGCTGCAACTGTCTCCTCACATGGAAGCTCGTGCCATGTCAGCAATTCTGTTGAGGAAACAGTTAACTCAGGACGAGTTGTTGATATGGAACAGGTTATCTCCGGCGACTCAGTCTTCGATTAAATCTATTCTGTTGACATGTGTGCAGAAAGAAGAAGCGAAATCGATAATGAAAAAGTTATGTGATACCATATCGGAATTAGCTTCGAGTATCCTGCCGGATAACGGTTGGCCGGAATTATTGCCGTTTATGTTTCAGTGTGTTTCGTCGGATTCTCCTAAGCTTCAGGAATCTGCGTTTTTGATATTCGCCCAATTGTCACAGTACATTGGGGATACTTTGATTCCACATATAAAACATCTTCATATGGTGTTTTTGCAGTGTTTGACCACATCCGGGAGCTCAGATGTTCGGATTTCTGCGTTGAGTGCGGTAATTAATTTTATTCAGTGTTTGACTTCTGGTGATAGAGATAGGTTCCAGGATCTGCTTCCTGCAATGATGGCGACTTTGACGGAAGCTTTAAACGGTGGTCAAGAGGCTACTGCTCAAGAGGCATTGGAGTTGTTGATTGAATTGGCTGGGACTGAACCCCGGTTCTTGAGGAGGCAGTTAGTTGAGGTTGTTGGGTCTATGTTGCAGATAGCTGAGGCGGAGACGTTAGAAGAGGGGACTAGACATCTCGCAATTGAGTTTGTGATCACTCTTGCAGAAGCTAGGGAGAGAGCACCGGGTATGATGAGAAAGTTGCCACAATTTATAAGCAGGTTGTTTGGCATTTTGTTGAAGATGCTGTTGGATATCGAGGATGAACCTGCCTGGCATACTGCGGAAAACGAGGATGAGGATGCAGGAGAGTCTAGTAATTATAGTGTTGGGCAGGAGTGTTTGGATCGGTTGGCTATTGCTTTAGGTGGAAATACAATTGTCCCTGTTGCATCTGAGCAGTTGCCCGCTTATTTAGCTGCTCCTGAATGGCAAAAACACCATGCTGCTCTTATTGCTCTAGCACAAATAGCCGAGGGATGCTCAAAGGTAAAAGTATTGAATATTGTTGGAAATTGGAGTTTGTTTATTGTGGTTTGATCTATATTCAGTTAGCTAATTCATTATTAGATAACGTGCAGAAAGTCTATTTGAATATCTAGACTATGATAACATATTAATTAACATATGAGAGTATGAGCCAAATCTACTTCAATATTCTTTTATTTGTGTACTGTTTGTGCTTGTTATATAAATATGTTAATGGTATGCTTGTGGTTGTTATCTTCATGTTGTTTTGGAAAGCCATACCACCTCTAATGTTCCTTATGATATATGAAACTTGAGTAACTTGGTAATGCAGGTGATGATCAAGAATTTGGAACAAGTGGTTTCTATGGTCTTAAATTCATTCCAAGATCCTCACCCACGTGTGAGATGGGCTGCAATTAATGCAATTGGGCAATTGGCTACAGATTTAGGTCCAGACTTGCAAGTTCAATACCACCAAAGAGTGCTACCAGCTCTAGCTACTGCCATGGATGACTTTCATAATCCACGAGTTCAGGTTAGTTGTATTATTTTTGCATATATGACAATCTTCTGAGTTATAGAGGCGTATATGGAGACATAGAACTTACAAATACTCACATATATGTTGGTTTAGTATTGTATTTTCATATGAAGTGCAAAATCTGTATTTGTCATATATCTTTTGGAATTTGATCAAATTGATACTAAACTGCTTTCTACTATTTTGTGTAGTAACTTTTGAGTATTATTAGCAGAACAGATACCCATTAAAGAAGAGAGGAACATGGATGTGTTTTATTTATTTTTCTTAGATAAGTCAAGATAGGTACAGAGCCACATGTGAATTTAGTGAGCATATATTCGGTTAATATTGATGACTTGACAACAAAAACATATTTACCTTTTAACGCACATTAAGAAATTTGGTAATATATTAAATATATTTTCTTTACACAGGACAATCTAGTTGCAGGCTCACCTGCAAAGTAAACAAGACTAGTTAGAATATATAATCCTCATCCAGCAACAAAAAGCGATTGTACTTTGTAATGCTAATAATTGAAGAAGGGTCTCATTTGTATATTTTTAAATATATATTAGAAGAACAAGCTGAGTTACATCTCTCTCTCTCTCGAGTAAGACTAGTTCGAATATATATCATTTGCCCATCATATCTCACCCATTACCTCACTTGTTCGAAATATCACACTCTTTTTTCTTTCTCTTGCTTTGTATAGGTTTTTTTTTTTTTGGTAAGTGAGCATGGTATAATCTCAACCAAATGACCAATGAATAAGGCTTAAAAAATATCTGAAGGACATCTTACGTCTTGAATGCACCTCCATTATACTGCTTTTTATTATTTATTATCAGCAGCTAGTTGCTCGGCCTTAGTCTTGGGCTGATCTCACACTTCAAAAACATTCTTATTATTGTTATCATCCTTGATATTATAATCATTATCTATATTACCTTGGACTCTCGGCTATCCATTTGCTTTGTGTGTCATCTTAAAATTTGTAGTCCGTATTCCTTTCTTACAAACCGATATGCCGTGGAGACTGACATGGCTTCATTTGCAAAATGAGCCATTCACTTTCTAATATATTTCAATTCTGCAGGCACATGCGGCTTCAGCAGTGCTGAATTTCAGTGAGAACTGCACTCCTGATATCTTGACCCCTTACTTGGATGGAATAGTGAGCAAATTGCTTGTATTATTACAGGTAATTTGGTGGGGGTTGATGTTGGCAATTTAGATAAGTAGGGCAATTTTGATGAGTATAGTTAGACCTTAAATTTCTTTTAATGATGTTTTTCATGTAGAACGGTAAACAAATGGTACAAGAAGGGGCCTTGACCGCTCTAGCATCGGTTGCTGATTCATCACAGGTAACTTACAAATCATCACATTTAATTTCTAGAACTAGAACTTGACATTTAACGTCTCACTCAGATACTTTGTGCATCAATAGGAACAATTCCAAAAGTACTATGATGCAGTTATGCCTTATTTAAAAGCTATATTAGTTAATGCAAATGATAAAGCGAATCGTATGCTTCGAGCTAAAGCCATGGAGTGCATTAGTTTGGTTGGAATGGCTGTTGGGAAAGAAAAATTCAGAGATGATGCCAAGCAGGTATGCTTCTTTCTGTTTGATATATCTCATCTTTTATATGTGTATATATATAAAATATTAGCAACTATGGAACATATAGACATTGTTATCCTTGCACCTTAATTTATTACTTGATTACTTTTTCTCTTATTAACATGCTTCTTATTTTCTGAATAATTGTGGTAATGGTTTCTGATTGTGTGTTAAGGTGATGGAAGTGCTCATGTCATTGCAAGGATCTCAAATGGAGACTGATGATCCAACTACTAGCTACATGCTTCAAGTAGGTGTTACTTTTCAGGGCAATTGTAAATAAAAAAAAAACCCTATGAACTTCTCACCGAATATTTACCCAATACATTTGTCCGTGGATGTTGTTTTTGCTTGAATAAATCCCATGTTCACTTTTTAAATTTATCCATAAAGCCATTTAATTTTTTGTTCCCAAAAAAGTTTATATTTTTGCTTGTCAAAACGTTAAGCTTTTTAAAGAATAATGAAAAGGTCCTTATTTGTATGATAATGTCCCTAAACTTTATAAAAATGACTTTTTTTTTGTCAATCTTCAAAAGTCCAGGGATTTAATAAAATTACTTTCATGGTGATGTTTATAAAATATAGGCTTATGCTAATCGCCTTCTTTTGTCACTCTTTGTTATTGCAGGCGTGGGCCCGGCTATGCAAATGCTTAGGACAGGACTTCCTTCCGTATATGAGTGTTGTTATGCCTCCTTTGCTTCAATCTGCTCAACTCAAACCTGATGTCATCATTACCTCAGCAGATTCAGATAATGACATTGATGAATCAGACGATGAAAGGTATTGAATAATATTTTTATATATATATATTATTTATATTGAATAATATCGAGAGTTGCATGTCTTGTAGTATGGAGACAATTACACTTGGTGATAAAAGAATAGGGATCAAAACTAGTGTTCTAGAGGAGAAAGCAACTGCTTGCAATATGTTGTGTTGCTATGCTGATGAGTTAAAGGAGGGTTTTTACCCATGGATTGATCAGGTTGATTTTCACAAAATTATTCATCTATTATTCAGGTGGGTTTGGTTGATAGGTTTAGGTATTAAGGAACAAGATCAATACCTGTTAACTTTTTTTAATTGGTTGGAAATAAAAAGGTAATTATAATGACTGAAACCCACCGGGGGGTGGGGGGTTATAATTTTTGACAGGCACATTTTTAAAATTTTCGTTTTCTCTTACTTTCAAGATTTTCTTTACAAATCAAAATGCGATTTATTTTTTTTATATTGAAGCTATATTAAAAATACCATACACATTCTCATTCCAAGCGTTATCAGTCCTATGTCCATAGGGATACCTGGCGAACAAACCAAACACCACCTTTCATTTTGGTATGCATAAATCCTAATGTATATACTTGACAGGTTGCCCCAATCTTGGTACCACTTCTCAAATTTTATTTCCATGAAGAAGTTAGGAAGGCAGCTGTTTCAGGTGTTTTATATGATCTTTCTAGTTTTTAGGGCTGTAAACGAATTGAATAAACGGCACAAACAAGGCTTGTTCTTGTTCATTTATCTCAATGAACGAACGTACATGAACAAATAAAGGAACGAGTTTTCATGTTTGTTAATTAAGACAATAAGCTTGTTTGCGTTCGTTTATGTTTGTTTGAATGCTAAATGAACTTAAACGGAGAATTGAACTTAAAAGGCGATTTGAGTAACACAGGAAAAGAACAATTAGTCACTCATATGATCATAACTAGGGTACAACTAGATATCCATCTTATCTTTAATTTTTTAGCCCAATTTTTATATTCACATAAAATTAACGGACATAAATGAACGTTAACTAGCATTAATGTGTGAATGACACCATTCTTTGTGTTCATTCTTTTAACTAAACAAATCAAACTGTTCATTTATTAAAGTAAACAAACTTAAATGAACTTTTGGTCGAATGACTAATGAACTGTTTGTTGAATGTAAGTTTTGTTTACAGCCCTAATCTTTATATAATTTTCATTTTCCTGTATGTATAAATAACTTTTAATGGATTTATATACTTTAGCCATGCCGGAGCTGTTGCGATCTGCAAAGTTAGCCATAGAGAAAGGGCTTGCTCAAGGTCGTAATGAATCTTATATAAAACAGCTGTCTGATTACATAGTTCCTTCTCTGGTTGAAGCTTTGCATAAGGTGATGTTATTTCCTTTCAAAGACTTTTGATATTTGGCATTCTTGACCCATTTACTTATGAATGGATCAATTTAGGGTGTGTTATATTTTTAACATGCCATAAATGTAAAATTAAGAAGTTGCTAGAAAGGAAACGGGCCAAGTGAGTCAAACTAGTCAACACCCCGAAGTTTATTTTCAATGAACTTATATATACTGTTTATTCATCTGTGACTCACTAATTCACTAATTATTTATAAGCAATTTGAAGTTTGTTAAATGAAAAGCATTCTTGATCACCTAACCTGGCCACTTTGCAACCTCTATTAATTTTATTCTAGTTGTTTTTTGCACTATACTTATAACTTTAAAAGTCAACATTTATATATAAGTATGGGCACTTGTTATTAGTTTTTTTACAAAATTCACAAATGAAGATAAACAAAGTCAAGTTAAATCCAATTGATAAAACAAGAAGTAATTTTTCTAGAATTTGGAGTAATTTGTCTTTCTTATGCGTGTGGTGAAAAGTGCTCACTGTGATGTTCATTCATTGCAGGAACCTGATACAGAAATCTGTGCAAGTATGCTCGATGCTTTAAATGAATGTATACAGGTTCGTTAGTTCCTGTTTGTTCCCAATTTTTTTTTATTTTTTATTTTTTAAATTTTTTTATTTTGTAAGCTTCACAGCTAATATGTCCTCCATAAAATATGTGTACTAATAATTATGTTATTTAGATCTTAGAACATTGAATCCGTTTAATTAAGTGTTTATTCAACTTGGTGTTAGGTATCAGGACCACTTTTAGATGAAAACCAGGTTAGAAGCATTGTCGATGAAATAAAGCATGTAATCACAGCAAGTTCAAGTAGAAAATCAGAAAGAGCAGAAAGGGCTAAAGCTGAAGATTTTGATGCTGACGAAGGAGAGTTGCTTAAAGAGGAAAATGAGCAAGAAGAAGAAGTCTTTGACCAGGTTCTTAGTCAATTGCCCTTTTCTCAAAACTCTTAAGTTAAACTTATACTGTTTTTTATTGCTTTTTGTCTCACTATTTTGATGTTCCAGATTGGTGAGATCTTGGGAACATTGATTAAAACATTTAAAGCCTCCTTCCTGCCTTTCTTTGATGAGTTGTCATCATATTTGATGCCAATGTGGGTAAGTACTGTGCTAATTATCTTTTATCATGTTTCACTAGAATCCTTTTATAGTGTATTTCATATTTATCCTTCTAAAAGGTTCAAGTTTTGTATCTTACCCTTCCCAGTCTCATAATATCACATTTACTCTTTCAAAACTCATGGTAATTAAATTAAAATTTAAAACTTTTACTTATAAACAGTTTGTTTCACTAAATAAATAAAGAGAACATTGTGCAATGAAATAATTCACAAAAATAATGACACTTGTTATTATTTCATAGTCAGTGAATATATTTTATTTACTATGGAATGGGTGAGTATTAGAACTTCGACTTTTGACGTGTAAATTTTATGAATTTGAAGGGTAAAATTAGAGATTGTTCAAAAAAAAATGTCTAAAAGGGTATATGAAATTAATTCTCTATTTGTTTGTTAAAATCGCTTATTCCCCTGGTTAAGAACCTTTTTTTAGGGTAGTAATGACTCACATTTATAATTTACCTCAAGGGCAAGGACAAAACAGCTGAAGAAAGGAGGATTGCAATTTGCATCTTTGATGACGTGGCGGAGCAGTGTCGTGAAGCAGCTATAAAGTATTATGATACATATCTTCCTTTCCTTCTTGAGGCGTGCAATGATGAGAGTCCAGATGTCCGACAGGTCAGCATGATCAATGGCCAAGATTTTGTCAGAATGATTTGTTTTGTTCTGAACTGTATATACGTGTTTTTCTTTTAAATTCAGGCTGCTGTATATGGACTTGGAGTGTGTGCAGAATATGGTGGTTCTGCCATAAAACCACTTGTTGGAGGTAAATTTGATGACACATAGATAGGGGTTGCTCTTTTGCTTTGGATTAATATCATATAACCCTTTTAAAAAGTTATAAATTTTCTGTATTTCCAATTTATGCTTACAAAGTTTGTAATAGCACGTTTACCTTTTCAAAATCGCGAATTCTCATATTTACCCATTTCATAGTAATAATATAAAGTCTTTTACCCATTTCATAGTAATAATATAACGTAGTTTACATATGTTGATATCGTTTCATTGAATTAACCAATAGGAAAACAACCTTATTACTGTTAATTATCTCAGCACATAATGCAATCTTTGTTCATAGGATGGATATGAAATTTCGAACTTTTTGAATGGTGCATGTGAAATTGCCCCTTTTGGACTTTTATATTTACTTGTGCACTTGATTTGCAGAGGCTCTTTCAAGACTAAATGTGGTAATCAGACACCCTAATGCTCACCAGCCTGAAAATGTGATGGCATATGATAATGCTGTTTCGGCTTTGGGAAAAATATGCCAATTTCATCGTGACAGTATTGATTCTGCTCAGGTAGATTCATATTTTATTTTACTTTGTGAGTGTATTCATTTACAAATAAGAGGCCACATTGGTAATTTTTATTTTGTGCCTGATTTAAAGTTGGTTGCTAAAAGCTGGAATAGATTTAAGTTGGTTTCTGATTTTCACCAAATAAAATGCTTTCTTGTTGGGCAGGTTATTCCTGCATGGTTAAGCTGTTTACCAGTCAAAGGGGATCTAATTGAGGCTAAAGTTGTTCACGAGCTGCTCTGTTCAATGGTTGAAAGGTAAGTGTGTGCATAATGCCACCTTTAAGTTTTTCTTTTTATTTTTTTTTATAGTGCCTAGACTAAACTCAGCTCGCTATACTACAGGTCAGACACGGAACTTCTTGGTCCCAACAACCAATATGTGCCAAAAATCGTTTCTATATTTGCTGAGGTTAGTTATCTATTATCAAGCTCGTTTTTTTTGGTCAATTGGTTTTTACTAGATGTGCACATTTTAACTAATTTACTTATGAATGGGTTGATTTGGGATATATGTTATGGTTACTGGCTTAAACGGATAAACTAAATTAAAAAAAAAAACTAAATAAAATTATCTACGAATTTTTGTAACCATAGTAGACCCACTAATTGTGTATAAAAGGTTAAAAACTTTAGACAAAGTGTGGGCCAACCCACTTGATCCGACCCATTACCCAACCCGCTTGGTCCGACCTGTTTAGCGACATTGACTTTTCATATACTTTTTTTTTTCTTCCTGATATTGAAAATTTGAAATACAAGTTAAAGGCATATGATGATAAAAGGATTAAACAGTTGACTATTTTCCTAAAAACAGTTAATTTAAAACTAATACCAGAGCATATTTTGAACAACTTGCACCTGTCAACTACAATTCTATTGGAGTATTTATGTCTTAATATGACAACATAACAAACAAACACCCAACCTGCTTGCTTTTTCAACCTTGTTTTATTTAACTTGTTTTTATATAAACTGAAACTTTTGTGAATTATAGATTCTTTGTGCCGGCAAGGATCTTGCAACAGAACAAACGATAAACCGAATAGTCAACCTCCTGAGACAACTCCAACAAACTCTTCCGCCTGCCACCTTTGCGTCCACATGGGCATCCTTGCAGCCACAACAGCAACTTGCAATACAATCAGTTCTTACATCATAACACATTCATCCATCATGCATATACACAAGAAGCTTCTAGAAACATTGCCGACTACTTTTCTTTTTGTTTGTGGAAATTGATGGTTGGTTTTTAAGCGTGTCACCTATTCTTTGCGAAACGGATATTTTTTCAGCGTGATGTCGTGCAACAACCTTGGACGGGTTGTTTGGTTGAGTGTGAACGGGATGTGAAGAGAAGTTGCGTATTTGTTATTTTTGTTCGTATATTGTACAACTGTTGTAGATGGCGGTCGTCTATGGTTGTGAGGTTTTTGTTGGTCACCAAGAGTTGTTTTAGCAAAGCAACTCATTTGAGTTTTGGGTCATATTTATATTGTTTTGACTTGAAGTAATCAACTTGTTTATTTGGCTTTTATCACTTGTTTGCTTTTTGCCCTTTTGTTACAAATGATCATAGTGGTTTGAATTCTTGTTGGCTATGTTATTTTTTTTATAACTAAAAAAACAGTAAAAAAAACCAAGATTGTTACAATCGGACCGGTTAACTAGTGAGTCGATTGGTAGTTGGATTGGATGTATAAAATTAGTATGTGACATATATGATATATCTGAGCAGGATTCTTTATATGGCATTGTGGTTGTTTAGTTTTTAACAACTATTTAAAAAAAAAAGTCCCTTTAAAACTAAAATGATAGTTTAGTAACTTAGTAAGCGTGCTTCAAAAAGATTCTTTTTATGATGTCAGAACACAAAACCTTTTATTCAAATGCTATTTAAAATTCAAATTAGTTATCTTCTCAAATAAAATATGAATTCAAATAATTAATTATATGAGCTAAAAGTCATTTTTTGTCTTCATGTGGGCAGGTTATATTCCCTAATCCCTTTAATTTTAAATTTGAACATAAACTAGTTTAATTAATAACTCTATTTGAAACGGAGATTGAAATTTTGGGAAAATTCCAAGGATTCTAGAATATTTCAAAATGAACTACAATAATGCATTCCATTTAGCATTCCATTTAAAAGATACAAATATTCATATAATGCACAATGACTATACTTCTTAAATGTTAAAGTGGTTATATTGCTACTAAATATTTATATAATGTAAAATTTCATTATAGTAACATAGGTTAATTTGTCTCTACCAAAACATAGATAGTTTTTAGAGTCTTTCATATATGTGATCTCATCATAAGTTAAAACTAATCACTTGTTCTTGTATTATACATCTATGGAACACTTGCTTAAAACTTTCAAAATCGAACTCGAACATTTACAACAATAACGATAACAATTCGATTTTTTTTTAATTCTAAACGTAAACGCACTAAAACAACACGTGAAGCAGCTTGATGAGGAACTCTAGACATAGAAGATGAAACTCTAGACATAGAAGATGATCATCTACTAAATCATTCTCTAAACTACAAAGAACACTCATCTTTTAATAGTTAAAGATTACAAATGAAAACTATCAAACCAATTTCAATTGATCAATTTGTGCATAGAAATAAGACTACTATTGATTAATAGTATATTTTCTTCTTAAACTAAGGATAGATAAAGAGATATCATCGACATGGATTAATCAACGAAGATGCTTAAATTGTTCTGACGACATTCTCTAATGTACAAATTTAGTGATGTCCTTCTCAAGCATAAATTCAAAATTACATATTTAATAATTTCTGTGGAAAAGGTATTTTTTGTCCCTAAGCATAAGTGTTTATCTCATCAATATTCCCACTACTTTTCTAGAATTTATCTTTATTATTTATCCGGGAGACATGAAACAAATAAACGTATCAAATAAAATCTTATCGGGTCTTAGACTCTTAATAGCTTGGACGTGAAAATTTTCAAAACGAACATCAATTTTCATTCAGTTTGACTTTTTAAAAACATGTACAACTTTAATCTGTTGTGGAGTACGTCATTATGCGACCTCCGGGTTGACACCACCTGCAACCTCGCTGATTCCAAGAAAACTCACGTGGAGGATCGCACGTAACCCAAAGGAGGGAAGAGAATTCCCGTGAAGGCATGTTGATTGATAACACAATCATTCAAACTAGATTATAAGGTTAATTCGAGTTTTCTCACCAACCCTAGTATCACTCCGAAGATACTTGATCACATATAATGGTCGTTTTTCACATCTAAATCGAATACCAACACCATCAAGCTTCACTAGAGCAATTGAAAGGTATCAAAAAGAGAAAAACGACAATAGACATGATAAAGGAGTAACTATAAAAAAAAAAGACTATTTATTCAAGTTTAATACGCATATATACCTAAAATATAAGATGTGTAAGTCAACCAACGTACTATTTTCACCGGCTAAGGCTATGTGTAGTGGTTTGGGAGTGGAGTGGGGGGTTATGCGCCATGTGGCGGATGACGTGGAAATGGGGGGTTATGAGGTAAGGGGTGTAGTGGGGGGTTATGAGGATGGGGGTTATAAGGATGATGTGTACCAATAGGAAAAAAGACAAAAAAAAAAGAAAAAAAAATCCTCCTCCTTCACGGCGCCATTAACATGGCGCTCTCCCCCTATTTTACTAACATGGCGCCCCGGGGGGTGGGGAGGGGCGTTATGGGGGCGCCATATTAGGAAAAAAAAGCCCCATAACGCCCCACTACGGATAGCCTAAGAGACATAGACATGTCTTGAAATAATTTGAATAATTGAAGCGTCCAAATATGACATTTGATGATTTTATAAAAAATATAAACATGATGACGAAGTTTTAAAATTATCTATTCATGAAATTTTTGAAAAGCATATTTATTCATTTTGGTTCAAAAGGCATTTTTTGTCACCGAGTGGTTGGTACTGGTCTCTTTCGACACATCACTAACTTTTTAATATTTCAAACATGAATTATTTCAAATTTTTTGTCACAACACTAAACCTTCGAATATAAAATGTTAACGTAACGGACACCAAATTGTAATTAGATTTGATTTATAAAATTCTAAGGTGACCTGACAAAAATTTACACACGAGCCGGGTTACGGGTTACGTTTCGACCCTAACCCATTTCAAGAAAAACCAGTGTTGACTTTTGCTGACTCAACCCAACCCGAACCCGTTCAAACCGTATTTCAACCCATTTAGTGTTGACTTTTGCTGACTCAACCCGTACCCGAACCCGTTCAAACCGTATTTCAAGCCATTTGTACACCGCTAGTCCCATAAATTGCCTACTATATTTCGTTCTTTTAAATAACTCAACTGTTTTTAACGTTTTAATGTAATACTTTGACCTGACCCGTTTCACTTTAAATTATTTATGTTTATGACTCAACTAGTGATCATACACCATATTAAACAGTTTAAGGTAGTTATTTACAAGGCGAGATTAGAAAATTTGAATTAGTGGACTAAGTTTATCTTACTCATATATTATATATTTTAATAAAGGGAATGCCATTTACATAATTTATAAAAATAAGTAAAAGGCAAGGAGTGGGAGGCAAGAGCAGGCCTTCGTGATGGCAACTCAGGTTGTTAAGTTGACTAACTACTCATTTGACAACAACATCCCTAGATCATGGAACTAGATGACATAAAACAGGAGAAACATGATGAACATAAAAACCGAAAAACCGCGTATTTGACTATTCGTTAACCGTCGTTAGGTTTTCGTACGATTAGAATAATCGAACCGAATCGGCTAATGGTAATTAAAGTAAAGAAAATGTAGATAAGTACCAATCATTGATGACGTTAATGACATAGTATCCACTCCTAATCCAAAAGCTTTGTTATTTCAGATTTTTCAGTCAACTACTAACAACCACCC
This sequence comes from Deinandra increscens subsp. villosa, assembly GCA_039602395.1. Lineage (NCBI taxonomy): Eukaryota > Viridiplantae > Streptophyta > Magnoliopsida > Asterales > Asteraceae > Deinandra > Deinandra increscens. The sequence continues at coordinate 110,806,296 of JBCNJP010000010.1, forward strand.
AAAAAAGAAATCAAAGTTATGTAAACATCCATTGACATGAAGACAAGCCCCCCATGAACTCAAAACCCCTATTTAAACCCCATCTATCATTACAAGAAGTCAAACCCTCAAAATAAATCTCAATTTTAGCAAAAGAAGATTTCAAGAAAATGGAATTTAACTTCCAAAGTTATGGGTCTTCTTCATCATCATCATTGGGAAAGAAAGCTAGGAATTCAAGTAGAAAGAAATTTGTTGGTGTGAGACAGAGGCCATCCGGAAAATGGGTGGCGGAAATCAAGAACACCACCCAGAAGATCCGGATGTGGCTCGGGACGTTTGACACCGCGGAGGAAGCCGCCCGTGCGTACGACGAGGCGGCTTACCTGCTCCGCGGTGCAAACGCCCGGACTAATTTCATCCATCATGTGCCCATCAACTCGGCTCTTTCTCTCAAGATTCGAAACTTACTCAACCACAAGAAATACCTTAGACAAAACTCCATCACCAAACCAAAATCCAACACCACCAACACTCAAACAACAAGCTCGTCCAACGTCTCCGGTCCCGCATCGACAACTTGTACCGTACAAGTCAACAATGCAAAGACTGAAACTTTTTCATCTGGGTATCAAGGAAATGAGGTGTTTGATGATGGGTATAAGCCAGATTTGACAAACTGCACCCGGGGTGGCGAGACCGGGGGTTCTTGCTATCAACTGCAGCCTGATCTGCCATTGAACATTGGGGCTGCATTTGAAGGGTTTGATTTGGGGTTGAATGACAAAAAGGGTGATCAAGATGATGTAAGCACAAGTGATTTTGAGAGGATGAAGGTGGAGAGACAGATATCTGCATCATTATATGCCATGAATGGGGTGAATGAGTACTGGGAGAATGTTCTTCATGATTGTGGTGACAATAGTTCATATTGGGATCTTCCATTGTTGTCTCAGATGTTCTGCCCAATTACTTAGAGATTCAGTTTCTAGGTTTTATATTGATTTGAGTTGAAGAATTAATGAATTGAGTAATCTTTAAGTTCCAATTGAATCAAATCACATCAAGAAGTTTGTGTTTGAATTTCATTTAGGGATTTGTATATTAAACCAGTTTTAAAAGAATCACTTTATTATTGCGTTGCGGTTGGGGGTACAACATGACACGATACGAATGTGACGCTTATATTCTATCGAAGGTTGATTTTCATTTTTTATTTTTAGGTTTAGTACTTAAAAACTATAAATTTGCATAAAAAGTATGTGAAGAGAAAAATAGTTGCATCCAAACTATAAAATGTTGATCTTGTTTTCAGACTTTTGACATAAAACATTCATCTGGTTTAGGTTGTTACATATGACATTAATATGACATTAATGTTCACGGTTTGTTCGGACCGATTTTAGCATAAATCTCGAGCCGAACCGACCAGTAAACTGTAGATATTTAGAAAACTAAATTAAACCGGCCGGGTTGATTGGGTCAGGCAAAACGACTTGATTCTTGGTGGTTTGCCGGTTTGGGCCAAATCTTAATTATAACATGGAATTGTACCATTAGAATTTGAAAACTCAAGTAAGATGATTGATAGGCTTGCAAAATAGACCAGTTGATTTTCTTTCAAGTTCTAAAGGAATAGAAGTAGATTTAGAGAGAAAAAGTTAAAAATCAAAGGCCCAACTAGATTTACAAGGTGTCAGACTATAAGGAACTTGAGCCCACGTTAAACAACCAGAGCCAATATAGCATATAGTGTAAAAGTATATGGGTCTGGGCTACTCTTATTGGGCTACTCTTATTCTCAAATGGTGTGGTTATTTTGAATGTTCTACTTTAAATACCTAGATGGGTTGGGTTGAGCAATGTATGTTGAAAATGGGTTAAGGGTTGGGTTAGAAATGACTAGAGATTTTGGGGAATAATCTTTCACATCTCATCAACAACATCATCACACAAACACTTTTTCGATGTCGAAAAGCAGCAATCATTATTCTTGTCGAAAATCATCAACCAAAAACTAAGTCGATCCGAAGGAAGTTAAGTGGGCGCACGATAGAAGAACAAATATTTTGTTGGAATAAATGGTTGCCAATTAAAGTTAACATATTTGGGTGGCGGCTAAGTTTGGATAGGTTACCAAGGCGAACGAGGGTTGAGAAGAGCAATATGCATATCGAATCAATATCGTGCCCACTTTGTAATGAGTCAACCGAATCCAGTGAACGCGTGGCGGTTATGGAGATTACGGAAGAAGTTAAAGCGATGGATTTTCTATGTATTAAAGCTAGAGCAAACTAGCAAAGCAAAGAGCTTGAGATAGACTGGGAGTCTTAGAGAAGCCTTAATATTTCACATGATATAATGTTGTATCAATAGTTTGGGTTCGTTATATATAAATATTGGGTCTGCGGTTACTAGCTAGCTATTTATTTTTGAGAATAAATTTGTTTTTTTAAAAAAGACTACCAAAATACGTTGAAGGCTTATTTGGGGTGTTGTGTGATACCGTGGAGAAAACAACACACTAACGTAACATAGACACTGATAGAACGCTTTTATAATTAATTTGTTAAATACAATATAGATTTGAATGTTTAAAAAAATAAAATATAGATGAAATCATATGAAATAAAAATAATTTTAAGAATTTAGTTAAACAGGAAACTAACTATTTACATAACTATATATTAGTTGCTTAGTAAGTTATTATTTTTTGTATTTAATCCTATAATTGGCAAAGACAGTTATTAAACTCTTAAAAATTGATATAACAAGACAATCTTGTTCTTCTTAAATGTATTATAACATAGTATAGTTTAGTATTATATATATTGTAGGAGGAGGGGGTTGGGTTTAACGGCAAAGTTATAAGAGTTAAAATGGTGAATGATTCCTTAAGGTGAAGGGTTCGATCCACTTCTACGATGGATTGAAGTAGTTTATATAGATGATTCATAACTCATTCCCAGATGATTCATAACTCATTCCCTATCTCTATCTTTATCCCCACATTCCTTATCTCTATACTATATCCTTACAATTTAAAGTTGAGAAAAATTACTTCAATGTACTTGTAGATTACTATTCACCTTTATATTAATTATTTTATATTTGTTGTAAATGGATGTGAGTGGTGAAACGATAAAAAATAATCTTAAAAGAAATAAAGAAATGTTAATTAATGGGATAGAAATAGTTTTAGAGAATAAGATGTATAACATTTTTAAAACATGAGTGAGTGATAAACCTATAAAATATTATTATTTAGTTAAATTAAGATAGTCAATAAAAGAGTTAGGAGGGATTAAATAAATATATTAAAATTGTTTAATCTTAAGGAGCTATGTTGGTTAAGAATATTGTGGTAGAAGTCATGTAACGTTGTATGGTGGCGGCTGTTTAGTGGCGGATGCTTGTTGAAGGTGGAAGTGACTTTGATGATAATCTTGGACGACTGTCGTGACGAAGATTTACATTTTTTTCATTTTAAAATAAATAAACAAACAAAGTGATGATTACGAAATCACCGCTAACGTTGTTTGAACCCAAACATACTTAACATGGAAGATCTATATAAAAACCAATAATTATCCAGAAAACCAAAAAACCAACCTTTTATTCTCTATAACTTCTTCATATATTAATATTTTTTAAAAATAATTTCACCAATAATTCTATAATTTTATTAGCTTTATTTATGGGAACAAAAAATTTAAAAAATAAAAAGTTTAGTGATTTTTTATTATTGCATCATGCAATAGTACCAATAGTATTGCATAATGCATTATAATTAAAACTACTTAAAAACAAGAGACTTAACTTAAATATGAATGTGGTTTATGCGAATAATGTAAAAAACAAAGAATTGACATTCATAAACCAATTTTATATTATTGTTGCATAGTGCAATATTAATTTCAAGCTAAAATTCGAATTTTATTTTATTTTTAAAAAAACTCGAAAACGTTTTAAAGTTTTTTCTTTCCAATATTCTTAAAATCATGAAAGAAACATATAAAAAAGTTTAAAATAAAATAATTATTTTCCTTGGTTTTTTGGTTTTTTATAAAATATTGGTTTTCTATAGAACCCAACCCTACTTAACATATTAATAATATTCATTATTGAGTAATAATAATAGGGATTGTCTAACATGTGCCCTAAGGGCACATAAATAAGATGCATTAAATGCATCTTGAGGATTGATAGAGAGAAAATAAGTAAATCTCGAAACTTAAGAAGATACATTTTTCAGAGAATATTTGTACATTTTTCATTTTTCAAGATAAGTCTTGGGATCTAATCCAATCGTCAACAAGTACTTGTAAACTTTTGCAGTATTCGATGTACAATTATCGCACTTATGTGTCCCATTAGGCACATGTTAGACAATCCCATAATAATAAATAACGAGCAAGTACCTTTTTGCGTGTTGCATATCAATATTTTCTTAACACATGAACCTAACTACACGGTTGATCATGCGACACTGATTCATTTGTTCTCTTTGTGTTGCAACTGGTACTTTTTGAAAATAATGAGATTCGACACATAAATCGTAGTACTATCAGAAACACAAAATAGACAGGGAAAAAGTCTTCTACATATTTGAACCATGTTAAGTGTTAATAGTGTAGGAGTGAAGCATCTATCGTTTCTAATTATATATGGTGTACAATTGACTAGTCCTAAAAGTTATAAGAAACTAAAATATGAATATCGAGGGCTATTTTTAATTGAGTTCAAGATAACTTTTTTCAAACAGAATTCAAGATAACTAAAGACTAAAGATAACTGTTGTTGTTCGAAGAAAAATGTTAAATCTAAATTTACAAATGTGTTATTGGTTCATTAACTATATCTAAAATTATGAAATCTCGATCCACTTCTAATTTCGTCTATAGTATAATAGTTCAAATTTGTTAAAATTTTGAATTAATAATGGTAATAGAGGACATTAAAAAATATATATATGCATCACACGGTTGAGGTGAAAAAAAATTAATAATGGTAATAGAGGACATTAAATGGAACTTATATAAAAGAAAAAACTGTTAAAGTAAATAATTGGTAACTATAAAGTAAATAAAACTGTTATAAAACTGTTAAACTGTAATTTAATAAATTATATTATATACTTAATTTAATTGGTTATTAAATAATTTAGAACACAATAAATAAAAAGTTCGATATATATCCAAAACTTTTCTTTTATTAGAAATAAGATTTTTTTCATATAATTAATTAATTATGATGTTGATTATAACTATAATAAATAAATTTTATTTCTTTTTATGGAAATACAAATAATTGATTAATTATGGTGGTGATGATCCATACAATAAATATTTTTTATTTATTGTCATGGATAAAATAAAAAAAACTAAAAATAAGAGGAATGATTTAGGAGGAAAAATATTATGAGATGGAGAAAAATATTATGAGATGGAGCATCAGAATGAGAATGACATGTGTTTTAAATCTTTTTTCTTTTATATAATAGTATGATATGATATGATATGATGATTGACCATTTAATCACATAGAACCATAGAAGTGAAAATAAGATAAATACCAAGTCGTACATGCAAATATTGTGATAGTGAAAAGTTCATTGTAGACACCCATGGTTGTGATTAATTTTTTTTTCTTTTTTTACACTTTTCATACAATTTCGCATGTGAAAAAACAATTTCTTTTTTTTTAAACAATTTCGCATGTGAAAAAGCAATTTTGTAGACACTTTCGCATGTGAAATAGTTTTTTTTCACATGTGAAATTGTTTGAAAAGTGTGAAAAAAGAAAAAAAAAAGGATTAATCACAACCATTAGATCAAGAGATCTAATGGTGAAAAAATGTGTCTACCTGTCTACACTTATGGGGGTGTCTACAATGAATCTCACCCTATTGTGATAAACCCAAAAATCTAAAAGTCATTTTTTAAACAGCTAATACAAATCACATTATATTGTATTAAGATGAAGATGCTAATGTTGGAACATCGACTAACATCTCAATAATACCGATTTTAGTCTTTAAACATAAGATAAAATAATGTTATATTACATAGTAATTGTTTTGGAAAGGAAATTATTAGTCTTTGACTGAAAATGAAGAATATTCAAGAAAGCACTCCTTTTATAACTTCCAAAACCGCCACCAGTCCAAATTACAACCCAACTTGCCCTCTCCATCTTCACCATCATCCAAAATCTTAAAACCAAAACCCTAATCATCATCAAATGGGTCTATGTGCAGGAAAACCTTCAAATGTTGCTCATGTTTCTTCCACCCAATTAATCAGTACTATGCTTCTGCTTTCTTCTTGAATATTCAATCAAATTCGAAACTTTTCGAACGAATATGAACCGGGTTTCTGACTTTCTTGAACTTTTGTTGTCACAGAGGATGCGATCAATCAACGGGAAAGAAAAAAGGATTCGAGGACATCAAGTTTGAAGAAAGTTTCAAAAAAATCGGCCGATGAAGTTGTGAATCTCCCGAATAACCTCAAGACGTTCACGTTGAACGATCTTAAAGCCGCCACCAAGCATTTCCGGTCGGATAGTTTGATCGGAGAAGGAGGGTTTGGTCGAGTGTATAAAGGCTGGATTGATGAGACTACTTTTGCTCCGGCGAAACCGGGCACCGGACTCGTTGTTGCAGTTAAAGTGCTCAAATCGGATAGCCATCAAGGCCATAGAGAATGGCTTGTAAGTGAAACAAATATTTTGCATACTTTGTGGTTTACGGTTTAGAGCTTGTAGAAAAAACCGAACCGGGTTTGAATGTTAGAGAAATGTTTTTTTTGAATCTATATCTAGAAGAAATACAATATTTTTTTTACATGTAGGCATGTAAGAATCAAACATATATAATTAACTAGGATTTAAGGTGTTGTCATAGGAACATAAGAGGAAAAAATATCTTAATGTAATAATATACTAAAAGACGAAAAAAATAAAAAACCGGAATAACGAAAACATTGCAAAAGAAATTGAGCGACAAAAAAAGCCAAATAGTGTTTGCACTCTAGCAACACTATTCAGGATAACATCAATTTGTTAATAGGTTTATAAATTTATTAGAATACATATAAATTATTACTTTAACTGATTTTATGATCTTTATTTTTTTTTTTCTTGTTTTTTTCTTTACTTTTCAATGATTAAAAGTACAATGTAGGCCTACCTTTTTATTAGAAGTTTTGAAGAATCAATAATCAATGGTACAATTTCATGTTAAAATAATAAAAACAGGCCCAAACTGTGTAACAGTTTTGACTGGTCCGGCTGAACCAAACCGGACGACTTTTTTTTTCAAATAATAGTTATCATATTGGCCCAAAAATTCTATCAAAACCAGCCTAATAAAAACCACTACAATCTGATTCTTCAATTCTTGAAATTTGCAGACTGAAGTTGATTACATGGGCAAGCTTTGTCACAAAAATCTTGTTAAACTCATCGGATACTGCCAGGAATGCGAAAGCAGGCTTCTCGTATACGAATTCATGCCAAAAGGGTGTTTAGAAAATCACCTGTTTAGAAGTAAGCTTTTGTTCCTGCTCACATGGTTGCAAGGCTGCAACCATGAATCAGCTGGTTTTAATTTAACATGATTATGTGGTTACTTGCAGAAGGTGTTGAACCTATTGCTTGGGCCACAAGGATGCGCATTGCCATAGATGTAGCTCGAGGGCTGGCTTTCTTGCATAGTAAGGAACCCAGTATAATTTACCGCGATTTGAAGGCTTCTAACATCCTCCTAAGTTCGGTATGCTACTATGATGATTTATAGTTTTAGGGAAAGTTGTATTTTTGGCATAAGTTGTGTTTTATCTGATTTGACCAGTTAGCATAGTATTGATGTGGTCTATATGACGTAATAAAATTCCCATTTTTAATCTATATTTAACACGGGTAAGATGTTTTTATGATCAGATTGCCCTTTTTCTAACTGTTTTAAATTCTTGCTATTACCTTGCATTTTTATGCAATTTTCCCAAAATCTTATGATAATTAGTGAATTATAAATGAGTGATTATTAAAAAAAAAAATTGTTGAAAAAATTGTAGGAATTTACTGCAAGACTTTCGGATTTCGGGTTAGCAAGAAACGGGCCTGTGGGAGATAACACTCATGTTTCGACTCGGGTTGTGGGAACCAGCGGTTATGCTGCTCCAGAATACATAGCCACAGGTAAACAGCCGTCTTTTGACTTTTTGAGGTCAAACTTACTACTTTTCAACTTCAAATTCTACATTTGTTCAATTTGCATTTAGTGATTTAACAACTAATGATGTTTAGTCATACTTTTCGCTTTCAAGTTTGGCCTTTTGGCAACATCATTTTGCTCTAATTTAAGTACCAATTTAAAGTCAAAGGGTTCTTATTTTGACCACACAAAAGGTCAAACTTAAATGAGAAATAATTGTTATGTCAATGTTTTTGATGGATTGGTGGGTTTTATTGCACAGGACACTTGACTACAAGTAACGATGTTTACAGTTTTGGGGTGGTTTTACTGGAGTTATTGTCGGGACGACGAGCTATTGCTGACGAGAGAGGTGTTGAAGAGACGCTGGTGGAATGGGTGATGCCGTTTCTAAATGAGAATAGAGGAGTGTTTAGAATTATGGACACACGGTTAGGTGGTCGATATTCGAAGAAAGGTGCACAAGCTGTGGTAGCGCTTGCATTAAGATGTCTTCATAAAGATTCTAAATATAGGCCGGCGATGGATGAGGTTGTCACGTCTTTAGAAGAGATCACTAACACACCTAAGAATGTTCTTGAAGTTTCGTCACTCGCGCCAAGTCTTCGATCAAGTTAAACAAGAAATCTTGAATGATGCTACTAGAAGAAAAAAATCTATAACTTTGAGACCGTCACGGGAAAAGTTATGGTCATGTCAATATTTTTGCATGTCATGTATTGTAAAAATAATAAGGTTATAAAATAGTAAAAGGAGTGGTTACAAAATAGTAAAAGTGGTGATTACATTTTTTTTAGTGGCAAATTTTGATCACTGACGGGTCATCAGATCATCGTTATTTTCCATTAGGAGGAAACTCACCAGAAAAGTTATGGGTCATGTCAATATTCTTGTATGTCATGTATTGTACAAATAATAAGGTTACAAAATAGTAAAAGGAGTGATTAAATTTTTTTAAATGGTAAATTTGGATCATTGATGGGCCACCCGATTATCTCAATTTCCCATGAGGAGTAAACTCATCATAGATGAGAAAACATGCTCGTCCAACCTAAAACCCTGTTTTTATCACAAATGAGACATTAACTCGAGGCCTCTCTATTTCTAATGTCTTTGGGTAGCTCACTTAAACCACTTAAACTAGAGATTTATTGGTAAAAAGGAGTGATTACATCAAATGAGACATCTAGAAGATAGATATTTGGTCAAGATGAAGACAACCTTTTGTTGGTTGAGTATTTAATATGTGCAATCATGTTAATACCCAAAATGGGTGGCCCTCTTAATCTATAGTTACAAATAAGGTTATGACAAAAACTATACACCTTCCACGTATGTATTATTAAAAAGAAATGGCAATAAAATATATAGGGTTGAAAAGTGTGAAGTGGATATTACGGAATAGTCTAAAAGGATAGGAAACAAACCATTGTGACACATGTGTAACTCAAACTACAAGAGACTAATGCTTACTTTCTATTTATCTTTCAATCAATATTGATACACATAGAAGAGGTAAAGATTATGACTTTCACTTGGGTATCAAAGAAGGATAAAAAAACTACAATAAATTGGGTGACTTGATGTTCGAATCCAGTTAAAGGAATCGATGAAGCTGGAATGTGTTACATAATTTTGATATTGTTTTTGGGCAATTTTGTTGGATCTAGATTGTTATAGTTGTTATACATATAACTTGGTTTGAATTACCAGATTTTCTGGTTGGCGTAAATAAATTGGGTTAACTGTTAAAAGTAAATGTAAATAAACAATCAAACAATGTCACGTGATATGTGACACAACCTTGGTTTGAATGATCAGGTTTGGTTGTGTAAATAAACTAGGTTATGTGTTGCCATGAAGATAACGTGGAAACAAAAATTAATGTGTTAAAGACGTAAAAGAACAAACATGCAGAACATCAATAACACTATAGAAAAAAACAAAGAAACATCACTTTGTTACTATTCAAAAAAGAAAAAAAAAACATTCTAGCAGGAAAAAAAAAGAAGTAAAATAGTGTTTTCACTCTAACAACACTCTTCAGTCTTCACCAAAGCTTTATTGAAGTTATATCAAATTATGTCAGGTTATATGTGACACTCGTTGCCCCAATGGCATGGGGTGTAGGGTAATAAGTCTTGGTTTCCAAGCGGCCTAAGTTCGATCCTTGGGTCGACCATCCTGGAGGGGGGTTTTCTCTAAGTGGGTAGGTCCAGGGTTTACAGTTCCGATACTCCACCGAGTTTCCTTTTAAACTGGCGATGGCCAGGGTAAGTATGGCCAGGGTACGTATGATCGGGTGGTTGCTATAAAAACCCAGTAAGTAATTCGAAATCACCGTTCAATATAGTGTCACATAACATGTGGCGTTATTTCACATGTACCATGTCATTTTACTGTATATTATAGTTTCATAAGGAAGAATCAAACCTAGCATGTGTTATGAATTTATAAATTTCTTGTTTTGAATAATTTATGATGACCTTTTTCATATAATTAAATAAAAAGGTGTTCTATATGATCTAGTGATCCTATTGGACTAAATGGTCAATTTGTTTGACATGAATATAAACAACAAAATAACAATCCTGTCATCGCAAGAAACCACGAAATTAGACCATAAATTTCCATTTGTGACACTATTTGTTTCCAATATGTTCAAGGCTTAAAGTCTTGAAAATGACATATTATTTAATTATAATCATTAAGACTGTTGCATGTTTTAAGTTGAACGTTTGTCATGTTTATCTATTCTATGTGATAAACAAGTGAACCAAATTTAAAGCAAGTAGAGTAAATTAAGGATATAAATTAGATGTCACTTTTCACATGTTTTTTTTTATTAATTAAGGTTATCATTTGTGTTTACTTTGCAAAAAAACATTTAACAATTAAAATCATCACACCTGTACTTTACGTGATTTGAACACATAGCATTTTAATTAAGAAGCCACAATTTTATCACCAAACAATCATTTTGAAACATTTACGTGTGTATTTATTCACTACTTTGCTCTTGGAGTTTCCAAATTTCTCAAAATAACAATAAATTTGGTGTTGCTGTGTTGGTGGATGCATATTATGACAGTCAAAATGATATGGTTAATTAAGTATTCAAATATGATATTCGGAAAAGAGTAAATTACTATTTTGAGTTTTTGCCTCCCGTGATTTGAACCATTTAACTCTTTTAGTTTAAAAAAAGAATCTTTAGAGTTCTGATCGTATCAACAACTGACATTGTATTTCTTTAACTATTATGTCCCCAAGGGGCTCGTGCCTTCAAGGGGCAAACTAGTCAAACAAATAAAATGTTAGGGGTCAATATATCAGACGATTTCTTTTTGGGATGAAAAGGTTAAATCACCCTAACCAGCCACAAGGGCCAAAATAGTAACTTTACTCTTAGGGAAAAGACAGAAAAGCTGCAATGTCGGGATGGTTGAAGCTAATAATATGAACCGGGGTGAAGAATTAGAAGAAGGCCACTGATGTGTTTGAGTCTAAACTCTAGTCAGAATTTTGTCTATTGGTGATTTGGATTTGGTGGCTACTTAATTATCACAAATTTTGTTCTCGATTGTCTCCCGACTTATTATTTTTTCTTATATAATTAAAGCTCACAAACAAAAACGAAGTGATTGGAACTTTGAAGAAAATTAGACAAAATTATTATGGGGGTGGTTCTTTTAGTAATTTAAAGATCCATTGGGTTGAGTAGAGCTATAAAATTCAAGAAATCCATCACACTCACAGAAGCTCCACTTTCATCCTAGTGCAAAAATATGATAATTGGGTATGGAAGAATATTACTAAAATGGATGATGCTTTACTTAAACAGAAAAATTCCCTTGGTGGGGGTGGGGTGGGTAGATGTAAGAGGGTTCGAGTTCGAGTGGAGCAGGTTAGTTCCTTTAAAAGTGAGTATTTTTATGTGTCGGGTTCAGTTAGAAAGGATTGCTACGAGGAATGCGTTATCCTATAGGAATATTCTGATCAACTCGCATCATGTCTGATTTGTTCAGAAGCTTTAGAAACGACCGAACATATTCTAACAGCTTGCAACTATCCTGCAATTATGTGGCACTTTATGTCCCAATCGTGTAAAATTCCTCATATTTTTTAGCATATATCTTTAAAGGTGGATTCCAAGAAGGCCAAAGTGTTGCAGGCCATCATCATCCTTACTAAGTGTTTGTGTTTGTGGAGAGGAAGAAGTAGATGGTCTTCAATCATTTGGTTGCCAACATCATGACTTGGAGGAGATCTCTCGAAAAGTATTTAGTGTGCATTTCGGTCTAACTCTCAATCATCTTTCTCAAAGAGATTACGAGTTTGAGTTTCTTATTGGTAAAAAAAAATAGAGCTTGTAAGAAGACAAGAAGTCATTAGACTATCCGTACTCATAACCCCCCCCCCCCCCCCCGCGCTACATATTGTGTATCGTCATCAAAGGGGGTTACGAGAAAAAAAAGGTGCAGTCATAGCCCCCATTTGCAATCATTACACAATCATTTTTCAATTTAAATAAACTAATTAATAACAACTTTTAAACTAATAAAAACATAAATTAAAAATAAAGAAAATTACATAATCTAATATAAATAAAATTACACGAGTTTATGTTTTTCTTTGATCTGTTCGTTGATCTGAATTGCTAGTGCTCGTGTCGTTACATGAGTCGGGAGCGATTTTTCAAGTTCCTCTAAATTTTTATGTATTTGACGAGTTTCCATGACCTCAATTTGTTTTCCTCTCATCAACAGTAAGCGTTCGAGTTTGTCGTTAAGTTCCTGTTGAGCGGCGGGGTAGGGAGCTGTTGTGGATGTTGCTCGGCTAGATGACAAAAACGTTCGCTTCCCTATCGAGCAATCCTGACCGGGCGGTCTTGGAATCTCCTTCTCAACCGGCACAACGTCGTACTTGTCATGGGTGTCATTGAGGTTAAACATCTGAGCGTCTGAATTTTGAGACTCGAGACCTGTAGAAGACGACATTTTTGACCTTTTTGTCTGTCGTCTTGTTCTCTTTGTGAGTTCCGGTTGCGACCTCCACTTGGGACTATCATGAAGTAGTCTCCAACACCTCATGTACGGAAACATGGTTCTTTCACTTTGATACTCAGCCAACGTTTTGTTTTGGATGTCTACGTCGCTTTCAACGCTAGCCCAACCACCACGCATCTGCTCGTAAATGTTGCTGAAGAACTGACATTTTTTGTTGATTTCGCTCCCGACATGGAGTCATTTGGTCGGTATGGATTCTTCTTGAGCACTTCGTAGAACGTGCGGCGGATGTTGTTCCAAAACTACGTCTTGTCTTGATTGTTCTTTTTTTTTAAACTTGCTAAATTACTAATAAAATGTTAAAATTTAAAAGTTACCCAAAACGGGGTCCTCCGACGTGTCGAGCCAAGCTCGACATAATGCATACTCCTCATCGGTCCATGTTTCAACATTTTTCTTCTCTCTCGTCTCGGTTGGTGTTGATGGTGATTGTTCGTTATCACCCGTTCGTCATGGTGCTTGGAAACGTGGATTGGGTGGACCGTCAAAAGGTGAACCGTGAGGAAACAATTTGTAATTTGTTTTAAAGATATAGAAATATGGGAAGTATGAGTAGAAGTTGTGTGATTACAATTATATAAAATGAGATGTATCTATAGGTTAAGAAACTAGGAGGGAAAAAAATTTAAAATTTTGCCCGTTAAAGAGCCGTTGAACGGCTATGTGGTTGAGGGGAGGGGTGCCATAGTTAAAACGCCTCAACTAAAGTTAACACCCATAGCGCCCCTCCGGGCGGTGTTGGGACGTTACGCGGCGTGAAAAATAGGTTTTAACGGCCACAACGAATAATCTTAGAGAGGAATAGTTGTTGTTGATTCACTTCGTAATCTTTTTGTTTGTTCTTGATGTTGTCATTCATAGCAGATTTCCCATCTCATCCCTATTATATATATTTTTATCATTATTTTTTTCCTCTCAACTCATAACGTAATTAAATAATATTTCTTATATCCTTATCATTAACAAAAATGGTGTGCGGGAGAAGAAAAACCAGAGAGCATATTCGTATCTCAGTATCATGTACTTGTGTATAATACAATATACAATAAGTTTATACATGTTAAAATAACTGCCAGAGAGGAGAGAGAAAGTAAATGATATATATCTGATTTATAACACTCCCCCTCAGATATATATTATCATACATTATACACTATTAACAACATACTCCAGGATGATGTTAAAATTGGTACTTCAGGACCTAATAATATAAACTGGTACTGCTGGACCAGTTATGCTGCCTCATTAAAAACCTTACTAAGAAAACCCAGTGGGAAAAAACTTAGTCAAGGGAAAAAGAGTACAGCGTGTATAATGCTCCCCCTCAATCTAACTAACATCCTTCAGTCTACGGAGTCCGATCCTCTGTGATAGTTGCTCAAAACTGCTTCTTGGTAGAGATTTTGTAAACAGGTCGGCTAGATTTTCACTTGACTTGATCTGACGAACATCTATTTCACCTTCTTTTTGTAGGTCATACGTTGAGAAGAACTTAGGTGAAATATGCTTTGTCCTATCTCCCTTGATATAACCTTCTTTAATCTGAGCTATGCAGGCAGCATTATCTTCATAAATAACCGTGGGGTTCTTCTTTATTTGTTCCAATCCGCATGCTTCTTGTATGTGATTAATCATTGACCGCAACCATACACATTCTCGACCGGCATCATATAGTGCTATCAGTTCAGCATGATTTGATGAAGTTGCTGTAAGGGTTTGCTTTGTAGACTTCCAAGAAATTGCTGTACCACCATATGTAAATACGTAACCTGTTTGAGATTTTGCTTTATGTGGATCTGATAAATATCCAGCGTCAGCATACCCAACAAGTTGGGACATTTTATCCTTCTCATAGAAAAGACCTAAGTCTTGTGTCCCACAAAGATACCGGAATATATGTTTTATCCCATTCCAGTGTCTACGTGTTGGATTTGAACTATATCTTGCTAGTACATGTACCGAAAATGCAATATCCGGTCTTGTGTTATTTGCAAGATACATAAGAGCACCAATCGCACTTAGGTATGGTACTTCTGGACCGAGTACTTCTTCACCCTCTTCTTGTGGGCGGTAAGGATCTTTATGTGCATCTAGCGATCGGACAACCATAGGTACGCTAAACGGATGAGCTTTGTCCATATTAAAACGTGCTAGCATCTTCTGAATATAGTTTGACTGATGGACAAAAGTACCGTTGCACAGATGTTCGAACTGTAGACCAAGACATAGTTTTGTCATTCCAAGGTCTTTCATTTCAAATTCTTTCTTCAATAAGTCAGCAGCTTTTTCTATCTCTTCAGGAGATCCAATGATGTTTATATCATCAACATAAACTGCTATTATGGTGAATTTCGAAAATGATTTTTTTATAAAGACACATGGACTGATCACATCTGACTTGTATCCTTCTTTTTCGAGATATTCACTGAGTCGATTGTACCACATACGACCAGATTGTTTAAGACCATATAAAGATCTTTGGAGTTTTATAGAACACATATCTCGAGGGGTTGATTTTAATGCTTCTGGTATTTTTAATCCTTTAGGGATTTTCATATAGATGTCATTTTCCAGTGTACCATATAAGTATGCAGTGACGACATCCATAAGTCTCATCTGAAGTCCTTTAGAGATTGTGAGGCCGATTAAGAATCTAAGGGTTATCGCATCCACTACAGGGGAATAAGTTTCCTCATAATCAACTCCTGGGATTTGGGAAAACCCTTGTGCTACAAGTCGCGCCTTATATCGTACAATCTCATTCTTTTCATTTCTTTTTATTACAAACACCCATTTATAACCTACTGGTTTGACGTCTATGGGTGTTCGGACTACTGGTCCGAAAACATGTCGTTTATCGAGTGAATTTAACTCAGCATTTATAGCTTCTTGCCATTTTGGCCAGTCATTTCTGTGCATGCACTCTTCTAGAGTTTTAGGTATGTAATCATTTTCATTTATTACATCCGTTGCTATAGCATATGCAAATATATCATCAACACGTGTTTCATTCCGGTTCCACATTATACTACTTTGTACATAATTAATAGAGATCTCGTTTTCATTCGGTACCGGTGATTCTTCAGGAATCTCACTTTCCTCTGGAATTATATTAGTCACTGCTGGGACATTTACCTCTGCTGGGGTTTCATTTATAATATTTTCTGAGTTTTCACCAACTGCATTATTTTGCTCTTTTCGTTTTCGTGGGTTCTTATCTTTGGAACCGATTGGTCTCCCACGCTTTCTTTGTATAGTAATCACTTCTGGGATTATCTCAATTCGAGCAGGTGCATTTGATGCTGGTATATGTGACTTTGTCACTTTATTTGTATCCGTGAATGCATCTGGTAATTCATTTGCTATTTTCTGTAAATATATAATCTTTTGGACTTCAGATTCACATTGACCACTTCGGGGGTCTAAATTTGATAGTGACGATGCATTCCACGTAATTTCATTTGTTACCAGTCGTTCTTTATTCTTATCTCCCCCTAAGACTGGGAACATCGTTTCATCAAAATGACAATCAGCAAAACGTGCTGTAAACATGTCTCCTGTTAGTGGCTCTAAATATTTAAGTATCGACGGAGAGTTGAAACCAATGTAGATGCCCAGTCTTCGTTGTGGTCCCATTTTGGTACGTTGTGGTGGCGGTATTGGTACATATACCGCACAACCAAAAATTCTAAGGTGGGACAGACTTGGTTCTCTACCGGAGACCAATTGTAATGGGGAGTAATCATGATCAGCAGTTGGTCTTAACCGGATCTGATGTGTTCGGAACGACTCTAAAAACTACTATAAAAACCTAGACCTAAACTAGACCTAGACACACCTAATTTTACCGAAACTACCTAAACTAAACCGAACCCTAAGGCAAGTGTACCTATCGGATAGTAGAATAGCTAAAGCAAGACCGGATATCGAACCTAGGACACTATGAAAACAAGACTTAACTAAAAGTAAATTGAAAGGAAATTAATTTGAGATTTTTTTATTTTTTTTTAGATTAAGAATTAACTAATTATAACACTAACGAACGTCTAACGAGAAAACTGGAAACGAGATCAAATATGAGAATAGGTACCACCTAAGCCTAGAATCCTAATCAACGACTGCAACTTCACTCGGCTATGACGATTCTGATGGTGACTAGTTCACCTTTTGAGTACTTCCTAGTTAACGGTTCTAACGCTCGAACAGGAGTTCACCTTTTAAGTCCATCCTACCTCAACTAAACCTAACCACCCTCGAAACAATCTTAGGCACCTTAAGCTTAGCAGGAGCTACCACTAAAAACTGTGACCGACACGGAATAACAATTTGACCAACTCCCTAGGACACTTCCTTTTGAGATAATGCTACCCTAGCTTGTTAACCAAACCGACTACCCGATATCCCTGTACCTTTTGAGTCTCCAGAATAGCCAAACATTAAATTCAAGATTCAATTACCAATTAGCAATTCATATCAATAGCAAACACACAGTCACACTATCAACTAACCTAACTCAAACCGAAAGACATTCGCAAGCCAGGCAATCACTAAGTAATAATCGAATCCCAATTTTAATACTCTTATGCATCTAATCACAGAATTCAATGGAATGGAATAGAAACGCAAACATCAATCAATTCATCATAAACCGAACAAAGTTGCAATTATCAAAAAGTCATCATCTTGGCCTAGGTGGCACAAGGTGCTTAGCCTAGGACCATAGTGCAATCAAGAATAAACACAAAGTCAGAATCTTGACAATATACCATAGTGCTAAGTAATCACACAAACGAGAAACGAGAAAAGAACAAAACCGATAATCGAATCAAAGCCGAATGATTGACCGGAATGCCTTCGTCTTGAATCTCCTTCTTCTCACAGTTAGAATCGCCTCCCAGGAGGCTCTCTGATCGAACGTGCGTGTTCCTGCCTTTTTCCTTCGTAGGGTTTTTGTTTTCTTTGCGACTCTCCCCCTCCAAATTACCGTCTCAATTTTATTTTATATTCGGAGTTCTTTTTTTTTCTCCTAAATTAATTGTCAATTTGCCATTCATTAAAGTCGGTTTTCACCGACTTCGCCTGTTCCTTCCGAATTCACATGTAATCAACAAAAATGTTTATATATTTACACTAAAGCCCATGATCTTCAATTAATGCAACACCGCCAGTCCTCCATCTTTTATATTCAAACTTATTGATTTATTTCTTTCCAACCCTCGACTTAGATGAACTGTCATACCATCCCCTTGGACTCATGTGTCAACCTACAATCAAATGTTCTCGAACAATTTTGAGCACAATTGAATCACCTTTAATCTAATTAAACACAAGACTCAAATATTTACCGAAACTCACACCAAATATACAAAAATGACTCGACACCACATTAAGACTCAAATACTATAAACTAAATAAAAACTAAATAAAAATGACTCAAACTTGACTCAGTAACCACATAAAAGACACGAGAATTAGGGATGTGTTTGCAACACATCAAACATCCCCACACTGACTCTTTTTTCGTCCTCGAAAAATACCGCAATGGAATCATAACCAGGAAATCGATTTCTAATTCTTTTAACATTTCAATTAATCAATCCACCATATCTTTCCACAATCCAACATGTAATGACACACTAAATCTGATTGTCGATATTTCGATCCGATTAAACCCAACCACTGACCTTTTCTTTCGCCCCCATGTGTTTATGAAATTACCAGATATAAGTTCAGTTGCCTATGGATCCCACTAAAGAAAGATCTAGTTCAACCTCCTACCAAATCAAATTCAGTCAAAGCAAAGGGTATAAATGATTCGAATTTATTTTTCTCCACCCCCCTTAAACCAGATACTAAGATGTCCAAAGAATAACTAATTATTTATATGCAAATTCCTGAGCATTTATTCCTCTAAGCTATCATTTTTTTTCTCTTTTTTTTTTTAATTTTTTTTTTTTATAATTGGTTACTTTTACCTAAAATTACCAACGGACATCACCAGAGGTATTCTTCCACAAGGTCTTACCCCCGAAATCATACATGAGTATTTTGCCCGCGAGATCCGGAACATCATCAGAGGTACTTACCACGGGATACTATCCTTAGCTTGTACATGAGTATTTTGCCCCTTCACTCTAATTCATTAACCAGATTATTAACTACATGCTCATTAAAAATTCTAAGGACATAGGAGTATCTAGCCTAAAGCGGTCTCTTCCTTCCTAATCATCAGTTTCAGCATTCCTATCACTCCTAAAATGGGAACCCACTAGCAGACTGATTAGCATATTTATACAACAAATAAACACACAGGCAATTTAAGCTACTCCTAGGTCAGCTGGGCCTACCGACACATCATAGACTAGTAATGCTTTCCATTCAACCCATACTTATCCACTTTTCCCAAATTAATCATTAATTAAACATTTAAGCACAAGATAGACATCAATCCCTGGTTTACTATCATTTCCCATTTAAATTTGCAGCCAGAATCTCGGACATTTTTGAACAATTTTTCAATTTTTTTTCAAATTTTTCTCACTTTTTATGACTCAATTAAACACATCAAAAATAAAAGACTGACTCAATACGAAAGTATCCCATCCCCACACTTGAATCACACATTGCCCTCAATGTGGAATGGAACAAAAATAAAGCAGAATAAAATAAAATAAAACAAGTTGAAACGTGTTCACCTGAAACTCCAGAGACTCAGCACCTCGGCCGTAAACAAACCACCGCAACTCCGGTAACCAGAAATAATAAATTAAAAACTGAAAAATTTTCTGACTTACCTCCCCTAGGCGTATCGCCTACAACCTTGCAGTTCCCAGGCGATACGCCTAGAGCTGCAACCATCCTGCCCGCCAAAGGATGCAAGCGTATCGCCTATAACCTACCAACCTCCAGGCGATACGCTTGGAACGTGATTTCCAGAGAATTTTTGGAATTGGCCCCCAAAAAATTTTCTATCTCCTTTATGCTCCAGCAGCTCCCTTGTCAAAAACTCAGTCCAGAACTGCAGTTTTAGACCTGCACATCTCATACTCCTCATAGCTCGAATCTCCAAAATAACCTGCAAACACAAAAACACAAAAACCAAAAGACGCAAATGCACGAAAAACGAAAACTTGCAGAAATGTAAAACACATCTACACAAATATACAAACCGGGCATTTCACCAATTAGCACAAAACTGAACCAAAACCTCCCAAACCATCCGGAGGCTTCGATTTCACATCCCTCAACACCAAGCTACCAATTTGCTCCCGGTTTCTAATCAACCAACCACCTAACAACTTCCTACCCCATAAAGCACTAAACTTTTCTGCTCTCAACAACCTCTTAACCCTCCAATGCTTATACCTACCCGGAAGAAATTGACATTTACCAAGAAAACTCATTTCCGGGTCATGGGTAGCAACAATCACATCTAACCTCCCCACACTTGAACTAAGCACAATCCTATCATCCAAAATACCTAAATCTCCAAGTGTGGCTCTTCTAACTACCTCAGCAACCACCATTTCACTCTCTACACTCACCAACTTCTCGGGTTCTCCTAATGGGTCACTCAACACCTCATTAGCTAACTCGACAACCAAATCTACACTCTCTTCCGCACCGGGTTTTACTAACGGGTCAAAAATATCAGTCAGATCAATTACCTCAACTAACCCCTCGGTGTCCTCCCCACACTCATCCTCTACAATCTCCTCATCCTCTAACCTATTACCTACAACCACCAAATCTATAAAGGACATAAAAGTACCTATCAAGCAAACAGATTCGGGACCCTTATCTTTCTTCCGACCTATCTCAAACATCACACTCTCGTTCTCAACCCTCAATGTAATCGTGCCTGCAAAAACATCAACTAGTGCCCGGGCGGTCCTAAGGAAAGGCCTACCTAAAATCAGAGGGCAACTAGCATCATATGCACAGTCAACTACCACAAAGTCTATAGGGAATAAAAATTTATCAATTTGAACAAGCACATTCTCCACTATTCCCTTGGGTCTAACTACCGACCTATCAGCTAACGATATAGTCATCCTAGTCGGCTCCAACTCTCCTAAACCTAGATGCATGAAAACAGAATAGGGCATAACATTAATACTAGCACCTAAATCCGCTAAAGCACAAGTAACAGATGAATCACCAAAAGAACACGGAATTGTAAAGGTGCCAGGATCAGTTAATTTCTCAGGTAACCTATTCTGGACAACAGCAGAGCAATTAGCATCAAGGGTAACATCAGAAAAGTTCTCAAGCTTCTTCTTATTAGTTAACATATCTTTCAAAAACTTAGCATACTTAGGCATTTGTTTAATAACATCAGTAAAAGGTAAAGTAACCCTAAGTTGCTTAAGAAGCTCTAAAAACTGATTGTATTCACGCGCATTCTTCTGCTGAACTAACCTCTCAGGATAAGGAACCTTCTTCAAATCATCAGCAGTGATCGGTTGGGGCGCGAATCTCACCCTCTTTTTCTCCTTCACCGCTTCCCATTTCAGCGGCTTCTCTCTCACTATTCCAGCCTCGACGTTCGGTGCGGTACTTGCTGGCGTTACGCTCTCGTGCACCTTCCCGTCAGGCGTCTCCAACTCGATCTCCTCATCAACCGGCTCTTCATCAACTACCGCCGGCGATGGACTCTCCAGAACTCGACCACTCCGTGTGGTAACAGCATTAACCGACGCATTGGGGTTTTTGTAAGTACTTCCAGAAAACTGACCCCCACGGGCATTGAGCTCCTTCAGCTGCTTCGCTATGTCACCGACCGACCGCTGCAAATCAAGGAATGAAGCTTGCTGGTTTCTCAATAAAGTATCATGCTCTGCCAGCTTCTTCTGTGTGGCCTCATCTCTCGCGTTCATCTGCTGTAAAATCTGCGTTTGATTCATGACCAGCTCTGTAAGCTCCTTCATAGTCGGCCCCTCAGTTCCTCCACCATTCTGATTATACCTCGGTTGAAAACCAGGTGGATTTCCTCCCTCTCGCCATCCTGAATTTTGGCCACTCCTCCACCCAGACTGGAATGAATTACCGAACTGGTTTCGGTTTCCAATATAATCCACTTGCTCAGCGGGAGCAAGCGGGCAGTCTCGGGTGTCGTGAGCGCCTCTGCACATCTCACATTTGGCTTTGATATGGAGTTTGATTTCCTCTAAGGTCTTATAGATGTTTTCTAACTCCCTAGGTGGTATGGTCTCTGAGCCAATGTGATGGACACCCCGGGTAGATGTAGAAGGTGTGAGCGATCTAGTCGGGGCCAAGGTGGCTCTCCGACCTCCGGGTGCCTGCTGTTCAGCAAGGGCGAAGCTCTCAAAAAGTGATTTGCATTCATCTACTGTGAGCTTCTCCATCATATGTCCTCCAGCTGAAATATTGAACTCTTTCTGAACAGAATAAGGAAGTCCGTTGTAGAACTTCTCGATGATAGCCCATTCCGTCAACCCGTGTTGCGGACATCTACTCAGAAGAGTGTTGAATCGTTCATATGCAACCGAATAAGGCTCATCGGGGTCCATTTTGAAGGAATGGATTTCCTCCCGAGTACGCGCAGCCTTAGCTGGAGGATGGTACTTCTTCAGGAATTTTGCGGTGAGATCGTCCCAGGTGGCGATCGAATTAGGCGGAAGCGTCTCAAGCCACTCGGCGGCTCGAGACGTAAGGGAGAAAGGAAACAGACGTAGATAGATGATTTCGTTCGCGACTCCGGTGAGTCCGAACGTGTTGCAGATACGAATGAAGCGGGAGATATGCGTCGGTGCATCTTCGTCCTCACGTCCATGGAACTGGATGGAATGCGTCAAAGCGTTGATGACGTGGGACGGAACTTGCCAATTTGCGGTGTTGGCAATAGCAGGCTGTGCAATAGCAAACCGGGCCTCGGTGACTCCGGCGCTGGCCTGCTCGTGGACGGTGCGACGTGCCGCCATGGATGAAAGACCGGGAAATGGAATGGGTTTGGTGTCGCGTGTGGTGTGTGTGGATGAAGAGGATGGTTTGGATTGAGCGGTGGAAATGATGAATGCCTCTAGCTCGGTGCGTAGAAGGCGAAATCGTTCACGGATATCCGCGTCGGGATCAGAAAGCGGTGACAGCTCAGGTGGACCCCGTGAACGAGTGTGTGGCATAAAACGATGGAATGACTCGAAGAAAACTAAGAAAAATATAAACCTAAAAATCTAGACTCGAAATCAGAAAACCCTAAGACTCTAGACACGGAAAGACCAAAAAGACTCAAAATTTCCTAACGACGACCTAAGTTAATCTTGCCAATTGCCAAGTGTCCCCGGCAACGGCGCCAAAAACTTGATGTGTTCGGAACGACTCTAAAAACTACTATAAAAACCTAGACCTAAACTAGACCTAGACACACCTAATTTTACCGAAACTACCTAAACTAAACCGAACCCTAAGGCAAGTGTACCTATCGGATAGTAGAATAGCTAAAGCAAGACCGGATATCGAACCTAGGACACTATGAAAACAAGACTTAACTAAAAGTAAATTGAAAGGAAATTAATTTGAGATTTTTTTATTTTTTTTTAAGATTAAGAATTAACTAATTATAACACTAACGAACGTCTAACGAGAAAACTGGAAACGAGATCAAATATGAGAATAGGTACCACCTAAGCCTAGAATCCTAATCAACGACTGCAACTTCACTCGGCTATGACGATTCTGATGGTGACTAGTTCACCTTTTGAGTACTTCCTAGTTAACGGTTCTAACGCTCGAACAGGAGTTCACCTTTTAAGTCCATCCTACCTCAACTAAACCTAACCACCCTCGAAACAATCTTAGGCACCTTAAGCTTAGCAGGAGCTACCACTAAAAACTGTGACCGACACGGAATAACAATTTGACCAACTCCCTAGGACACTTCCTTTTGAGATAATGCTACCCTAGCTTGTTAACCAAACCGACTACCCGATATCCCTGTACCTTTTGAGTCTCCAGAATAGCCAAACATTAAATTCAAGATTCAATTACCAATTAGCAATTCATATCAATAGCAAACACACAGTCACACTATCAACTAACCTAACTCAAACCGAAAGACATTCGCAAGCCAGGCAATCACTAAGTAATAATCGAATCCCAATTTTAATACTCTTATGCATCTAATCACAGAATTCAATGGAATGGAATAGAAACGCAAACATCAATCAATTCATCATAAACCGAACAAAGTTGCAATTATCAAAAAGTCATCATCTTGGCCTAGGTGGCACAAGGTGCTTAGCCTAGGACCATAGTGCAATCAAGAATAAACACAAAGTCAGAATCTTGACAATATACCATAGTGCTAAGTAATCACACAAACGAGAAACGAGAAAAGAACAAAACCGATAATCGAATCAAAGCCGAATGATTGACCGGAATGCCTTCGTCTTGAATCTCCTTCTTCTCACAGTTAGAATCGCCTCCCAGGAGGCTCTCTGATCGAACGTGCGTGTTCCTGCCTTTTTCCTTCGTAGGGTTTTTGTTTTCTTTGCGACTCTCCCCCTCCAAATTACCGTCTCAATTTTATTTTATATTCGGAGTTCTTTTTTTTTCTCCTAAATTAATTGTCAATTTGCCATTCATTAAAGTCGGTTTTCACCGACTTCGCCTGTTCCTTCCGAATTCACATGTAATCAACAAAAATGTTTATATATTTACACTAAAGCCCATGATCTTCAATTAATGCAACACCGCCAGTCCTCCATCTTTTATATTCAAACTTATTGATTTATTTCTTTCCAACCCTCGACTTAGATGAACTGTCATACCATCCCCTTGGACTCATGTGTCAACCTACAATCAAATGTTCTCGAACAATTTTGAGCACAATTGAATCACCTTTAATCTAATTAAACACAAGACTCAAATATTTACCGAAACTCACACCAAATATACAAAAATGACTCGACACCACATTAAGACTCAAATACTATAAACTAAATAAAAACTAAATAAAAATGACTCAAACTTGACTCAGTAACCACATAAAAGACACGAGAATTAGGGATGTGTTTGCAACACATCAGGATCAGTGCAGCAGCATGCAAAATTGCATGTCCCCATGCAGAAGATGGTAATTTACACCTCATTAAAAGCGGTCTAGCGATTAACTGTAATCTTTTGATTAATGATTCAGCCAAACCGTTTTGTGTGTGAACATGAGGTACTGGATGTTCAACATTTATCCCAATCGACATACAGTAGTCGTTAAAAGCTTGGGATGTGAATTCTCCTGCATTATCCATCCGGATGTTTTTAATTTGAGTATCGGGGAAATTTGCTCTCAATTGTATGATTTGAGCTAGAAGTCGGGCAAAAGCTACATTGCGGGTAGCTAAAAGACTCACATGTGACCACCGTGAGGATGCGTCAATTAAGACCATGAAATAGCGAAACGGCCCACAAGGAGGGTGTATGGGCCCACAAATATCCCCTTGAATTCTTTCTAAAAATGAAGGGTTTTCTTGTGTCACTTTAGTTTGTGAAGGCCGAATAATGAGTTTGCCCAGAGAGCATGCTGCACATGATAAATCTTGTGGTAGCAAGACTTTTAGATGTTTAAGTGGGTGCCCATTTGCACTTTGTATTATTCGTCTCATCATTATGCTACCAGGGTGACCTAGTCGGTCATGCCATATATTAAATGTGCTTTTATCGAATAATTTTTGGTTGCTTGCCATGTACGATTCGATAGGATTTATATTAGTAGAATATAGTCCAGAGGATAAAGCCTGTAGCTTTTCAACAACATTTTCTTCATCATTTTCGTTTGAGGTAATTTGAAGATATTCGGTATTATTTTCAGATATTGTTCTTAGTTGATAACCGTTTTGTCGAATATCTTTGAAACTAAGTAAATTCCGTCTTGATTTACTAGAGTATAATGCATTATTGATGAGAAGTTGGGTACCCGAAGATAAGATTATGTGTGCTCTTCCGGAGCCTTCGATAAGGTTACTGACACCGGAGATAGTACCAATAGGTGTCTCTGCCGGAGACAATATAGAGAAATATTTCTTCTGTTTAAGAATAGTATGGGTACTACCACTATCTACCAGACATTCATCACCAATAGTAGTTCTGCTGGAACTAGCAAACATATTTCAGGATGGATGAATCTGAAATGAGTAGAACGAAAAAAATAAAAAAAATAAAACAATCTTCAATGACGGTGACAAATATAACATGTGGATCGTGAAAAACTTCAAGTATTAACAGATTAGAACTTCAGGTTCTATATGTTAATGATGTTTTTATACATTGTAGAAATTTTATAAATTTTAATTATGTTCAATTATATAATGATACAAATTTGTAAACTGGGCTATGTGATGACGTAATTGCAAGATTTGGCCATGGCCCATAACAATTGAGGATATGGCCCATAACAATTGAGGATATGAACATCTCGAATGTTCTTTTATGCCATAGTATAAAAACATATAAAACAAATATTGTACAGAAAATGGAGAACCGATGGAAGCGGACGCCAAAAGAAAATTAAATACAATTGGGAGACTAAAAAGCTTATTAAGAAACCCAGATTCTCTATTGAGAAATAAGCAGCAGAGAGGGAGGAGGATCTACGGTTGAAGGTTGAAAAATCCTCAAATCTATGTTTATCGGTCGAGATACTGACGAGATTTTGATCTTGATTTGAACGGTAGGAACCGTCAATGATGTATAATAGTAATTTCATCTTCGAATAATTTGGGGAAAAATTAATCTTTCTCTTCATATATCTTATATCTTCTTTCGTTTTGATTACCGTCGGAGAAAGGGAAGATATATCTCTAATTCGGATCTAAAACTAGAAAGTCGTGTCTTAAATAAAAATAAACCTATTGAATCTCTTCTAAATCTCAAGTAAATTTCTCATATCGTTCTGTTACAACACTAGTTTGTAATCCCAGATTTGAAAATTTGTTAATAAAACTAGTTTTGCAAATCAGGTGTTTCACAAAGAATATGTAAAAAAAATTGAATATCTATACATGATTTTGTATATCTCTGGTTGCTTTATGAAAACTCAGATCGAGGTTTAAAATGGTTGTTTAAAGTGTGTAACAGAATGATTCTATCGAATAGAAGAGTAAGATTGATACGATGAAAACCTGGTTAGAGAACGTGAATAATCTCCAAGATCCCTCAAGAAATTAGATCGATGATTGTAAAGTCACTCGTGCTGATAACGTAACAAAAATGGTGTGCGGGAGAAGAAAAACCAGAGAGCATATTCGTATCTCAGTATCATGTATTTGTGTATCTATATATATATATAATAAAAGAAAAGTTTTTGGCACCACAATTTGCCATGTGGCACCACCACATTCATCCTCAACAATTTTTTCCGCCAATAAACATTCACAAGCGGATCTTCTAATTTTGGATATATATATCCACTATTTATTTATTGTAGCGGATCTTCTACTTTTGGATATATATATCCACTATTTATTTATTGTGTTCTAAATTATTTAATAACCAATTATTTAATTACTTAATTTAATATATAATATAGTTTATTAAGTTATATCTATCTATATCTATCTATACTCTATACTATATAATAAACAAAAAATTTGGTCATAGCAATATACAATAAGTTTATACATGTTAAAATAACTGCCAGAGAGGAGAGAGAAAGTAAATGATATATATCTGATTTATAACAATCATATCATTTTTTTCACTTTCTTTCACTCACATTAAACCTCAATAATTTTTTCTTTTAAAAAATATAGGGGTAAAGAGTAATTTATAACAATTTATGAATTATGATATATACACCCATATTATTAAAACTTACTTAAAAAAACATATTACCCCCTTCGTTTCCTCCGAGCGAGAGCTTAACCCGATTCTGCTTCGTTTCTCTTTCAAGTTTCAAGCTTCTCGCCGACTCCTCGCCGCCGGCAGCTACAGTCGAATGTCCGATAATCCCTCTCCGAACTCCCAAATCAAGTATCGTACTATCTTCGTCTCGATTTTCATATTTCTTTATTACTATTTTACACAATGTCCGATTGATTAGAACTAATTTTACCTTTGAAATATATACTAATTATGTTGAACAATCCTTCTGTTATTACAAAATTTGGTGGGGACTAATATTAGTGCTCAATTTTCGATTAACTTGAAGGAATCGAAATTTAAACCTGGAATTCAAATTAGGTTTACTAATAACAGTTAGAAGCCCTAAAAGATGAGATATGACGGTTAGAATATTGTGTTATGTGGTGAATTTCAGTTTTGAATTATATGCAGCCACAATTGTACGGCCAAATAAGAGATGCTAAAGAAGCTTTTTCATCCAAATCGTGGTTTTTGCTCATCAATTCAATCACCAAAGCCATGGTTGTTCATAGGGTTGGGCAATCCTGGGGATAAATTCAAAGGGACAAGACACAATGTATGTTATTGCTTCATCTCAAAACCCTAATTGGTTTTTCTTTGTTTATTGGCTCAGATTATGCTGTATCTCATTCTAATTTGTTGTGTTTTTGAGGAATTAGGTAGGGTTTAGCATGATTGATACTTTTGCTGAGTCACAAGGGATTGCTATGGATACAGTTTTCTGTAAAGCCATTTTTGGAAAAGGCTTGTCATCTTCTCCTCTCCGTTTTTCTAATTTGTTTTTCTTCTTTTTGGCCTTCAAGGGGTTAAGGTGGGAACAAGTGGAGACCTTTGCTAGAGGGGAATAAGGCGCTTGCCAATGTGCCACCCGCCACCCCTTGAAGGTTTTGTTTTTCTTTTTTGAAAAGTTAATTTATGTTTTGGGTGTAAACTGTGCATGATTAATGATGAATTTGTTTGATGTGGGGATTGGCATATCAGGCGTTGTAGATGGTGTTCCGGTTTTATTAGCAAAGCCTCAGACATATATGAATTTGAGTGGTGAATCGGTAAGTTTTTTGTTATCTTGTTGTTTTCAAGTAAAAAGCCACACCGTGATTATCTATTTGATGGTTTAAAGTACTCACCTTTTGGTATCTCGTGATCATGAACTTGTACATTGACTAACGCAACGAGAACGAATCAAAGCTAGCAAATGTGCAATTTTTCTTCATTAAATGTTCCATATCGAGAATGTTAGACACATACTTAGCTTATTTAGTATTGACATAACTAACAAATTTGCTGAGCAAATCTTTTATGTTCTCGACTTTGGTACCTAAAAGGCGTTGGTTTAACTTTTTTTACTGCAGAGTGGTCCACTTGCTGCATATTACAAACTCCCTCTAAATCGAGTGGTGGTGGTATGAACTGATGCTTTTCTATTTTCTGGTAGAGGTGGAAATAACGGGGGTCGGTGGGTTTGGTTATGAGTCAAACTGGTCTTGTTGGATAGAAATGAAACAAACTGTTATTTTTATAGTTTTTTTTTTTATATAAACTCAAGAATGATTACAAAAAGCATATCATTTTAATAATAATTGAACTTTTTAAAGAAAGTGATTTAGAAGGTCTTATGCATTAAAATCCAATTCGAGTGACTTTCGACATAGAGATAAAACACGAACTGAAAATTGTCAGCTTTTGTGTATTGTCCTAATTCTTTTGCTTGTTGTGATTTTAGTTTCATGATGATATGGATCTACCATGTGGGGTTCTTCGGCTTCAGCCCAAGGGAGGCCATGGGAGCCATAATGGGTATGAATAATCATTATTAGCCTTCCGCAAGTAGCAGACGTAATGTTTTACCTCTAAGAAAGTTTATCATGTTTTGTTTTACTTAACAGGATGAAGAGTGTAATCCATCATTTCCGTGGGAACCGAGAATTCGCACGATTAAGAATAGGTATATTTATATCGTAATCAACTTTATTTTTTAAAAGTGATAAGTCTTCATATTAGGTTGTCCGTATACAATTTGTTTGTAGGCATAGGTAAACCTCCTGGTCAAATGGATCCCAAAGCCTTCTTGCTTCAAAAGTTCAATGCAACAGCTCAAGAAAAAGTAAGATATTAACCATTTACCTTGGCTTTCCTTTTTGGTAGGCCCAATATCGTTTCTACTCGCATCAATTTCATGGGACCCACAAACAGTAAAAAACTAAAAATGCATAAAAAGTAGCGTGTGCATCCTCTAGCAGAGGTCTGATACCAGCTTTCACTTGTTTCTAGCAAGCTGCGTTAAGCTGCATTTGATCTGGTTCCATTGGTTGGCAGGGTATTGGTGGGGTCTTGTGAGTTTACCTTAACGGGTTCTCATGGTCATTAAAAGTAGTATATGTTTATTTTACTCAAAAAGACATTTTCTTGTCAAAACGCTTTTATTCATGAAAATTTCTCATTTTTTTTACTTTTTTTGGGGTATGCAAGATTAATGTTGGTTTGAAAGAGGGAGTTTTTGCATTGAAAGAAGTTGTGGCAAAGGGTGTGGAAGAGAGTGGTAGGAGATTCAACACAGAGCAGAAATACAAACACATTAGAGTTGAGGATAATGCCGATACAAGATTCAGATGATTCGGTTTCTTGATTTTTTATTTCGTCATGCTTCAGTATGTTGTACTGTACATATTGTTTTTGCTTAGAAATTTCTGTACTTTTGTGCTCTGGAGGTTGAGTTATGACATGGTGTCTGTGGTGGGAAACTGCTCAATTAAGCAAGAGTAATAAACTCAAAGGACACTAAATTAGAAGTATAGATAACTGCAGCTTTCTTCATTTGTTCAGAATGCAAAATGGTTTTAATGACAATTCAATACTTGTGTTTATAAGCTTATTTCTGCTCAAAATTCAACATATTCTAAGAGCAGAAATGATGAAGAAAGGGCTGTGGACGCGAGAAGAAGACGAGTTGTTGTCTAGTTATATCAGCAGAGAAGGAGAAGGGCGGTGGCGGTCACTACCCAAGAAGGCGAGGCTCCTCCGCTGTGGGAAGAGCTGCCGCCTTCGTTGGATGAACTACCTCCGCCCTTCAATCAAGCGGGGCCAGATCTCTGCTGATGAAGAAGACCTCATCATCCGCCTCCACCGAATACTAGGCAACAGGTAATGTAAACTTCTTTTGAAATAGATTATTTGGTTATTTTATTTCTAAATCTTATTTAACACCAATCAGATGGTCATTGATCGCGGGAAGAATTCCGGGGCATACAGATAACGAGATAAAAAACTACTGGAACACTCGTCTCAGCAAGAAGTTAATCAGCCAAGGGATTGACCCAAAAACTCACAAACCATTACCATCATCTTCTTCAAAACCTAATCAGGATCTCATTCAATCATCTTCTTCTTCAAATCAACCAGAAAACATCTCAAACTCCACCCCATTCAACCCTAACAGTTGTCCTGCATCTGATGATGATCTTAGCAACTCACCCGATGATCTTTTCTCATCGTTCTTGGATTCCTTGATCAACGAAGAACCGTGCAATCAACACATGCCGATTGATCAGTCAAAGCATGATGATTTCAAGATCTTCAATGACAATGGTAATGGTAATCCTATGAAGTAATATTAATATTAGATGCTTGAAATCCTGGACCAGTTTCAGTAGAATCAACAGACATTGTATTATGTTTTCTAGTATTTTACAAACAATTTGGATTACAACAACATGAATCAAAAACCAAAATCTACTCTTAAATCAACAAGAATTAACACCATCCTTGCAGTCTTTAGTCAAATCGTAAAACGTCTCTACCCGTGTCTTTGCTCTATACAGCACCTCGGTATCGACCTCAGCACGCATATACCTGTCAAACACAACTGCCCGACCACCGTTTAAAACCATGGTCTCGTTATACCACTCGCTCTTATCTCCCCACAACTCCTTATAATCATCAAGCAAATGAACGTTGTAATGCGATCTTAACCGATCAAAATAGTTATAAAACGGCTCGTTTGTCGCTATGTAAAGATTCCTCCATGGCTGGATAACTCCTTGAAGCTTTGTAAGTATTGATTCAGGAGATGTATCTGCATCAAGATGAGGCCACATTGCTTTGTTTTGTGCCTTTTCACCTCTAATCACATGAATAGCATCAAAATCCCAGTCCATTTTCCCACTTATCTCAGAAACTATGTTCATAAGTCTCCTTGATTTCCATAAAGATTGCCATGGTCTGGTAATATAGTTTGCAGCCTGATTTTCGCAAACCCGATACCAATAGTTTTCGGGCTCAGGTTTATCAAACCGCCTCCATATGATCGTACTCGTATCGCTCCTCAGCTGCATCGGTGTAACTCTGTGAGTTTTCACTTTTCGAACCAAGATCTTTTTCTTATGATTTTTCTCGAATTTTTTCCAGTTTTTAAGAAACTCGTGTTCTTCGACTATCGAAGCCGATTCCTTTAAATGCTCGAAATCGAAATAGAATCTGAAGTCCTTCCCGTCTTCGTCTTGATCGCTTGAAGTGTAATTCGACGATAAGCAGATACGTAAATCCATTACGAAAGTGCGGTTCAAGTATCGGGCTTCACCGAGAGCACACAACAAACTCCAGATGTAATGATTCATGTTCTTACAGTAATCCCCGCCTCGCGAGTAATACAAATACTTCCGGTTTCTAAAACCAGAACTCGATCCCATTACCGGGATCGTGTCGTTGATCTCTTTATCGTGGAACGATGTCCCTATCTTTGTCTTTTCGCCTTTTTTCGTAGCGTTTATTTGACTTTGACTTTGACTTTTTAAACGTTTGGCATTGATACCCGAATGCCAGCCCTTTGCTCCAACCACTTTGTAAGTACAGTTTTCGCCAAACCCGAGTCTAAACCTCCTGAAATCTCTATACTTTCGCCAAGATTTCTCCTTTTTGTTCCTGAATCTCCATGAAACATCACATTCATTCGGGTTCGACCCGTTTACCGGTGCCTGATACTCGAGAAACACTATCGATTTAAAGCGTTTCGCGTTAAACTTCTTGATCGCGATCAAAACTCCCCGCGCAGAACAGCTAACCGAACCTGTTTCTTCACAACCACCAGAGGCCATACCCAGACTCTGGTTTGTCACATTTTCGCCCGATTTCTCAATCAACGGGTCGGGTTGGCCTGCAGGTGCATCGCCCGGTTTCTCACTCCGTGGGTCGGGTCGACCCACTGATGCATTGCCGGGTTTCTCAGTCGACGGGTCGGGTCGGGCCACTGGAGCATCTGCAGGGGATGAAGTACCCAATTTCTCAACCAACGGGTCGGGTCGGGTCGCTGGCGCATCTGCAGGGAGTGCAACACCCACAAACGGGTCGGGTCGGGCCACTGGTGCATCTGCAACACCAATAAACGGGTCGGGTCGGGTCAGTGGTGCGGGTGCAGGGGAAAGAGAGGGGTTAACGGTAACTGGATCTACGTCTTCTCCGGTTTTAACGACTGAATTATCATCCATCTGGAAGGAGGCGTTAGAAACCTCGGTGAAAACCCTAGTTAGGGCTCGTGAGGATTCCCACGGATCAGGAGGCTGGTAAGTTACGGCGATTACGGTGAACGTAAGTACTGAAAACACGAAAACTGAGAAACCTACATTGCTAATAACCTTTATCGCGTTTTGCCCGATTAGATCTGGGGAAGAATTGATATCTTTCATCTTTCGAAGTCTGAATTGGTGAATCCCAATTATCGGATTAACAATTTCGAGGTGAAATTGAGAATTGGAAGAACATTTTATCGCAATGTTATACTGTGAATCAACTGAAAATAGAGAGGATGAACGTGGTGACTGGAAATTGGGTGAATTCGTGGAAGAGAGATGAAGATTGGAGGTTGAATTTGTGGGGAAAATGGAGGGTTGGAGTAAGACTGACGTTGTGTTCCCGAGTTTACTTAAAGAGGGAAAAGAAGAGAAGAGAAAGGAAAGGAAGAGAAATGAAAAGAAGAGAAAGGAAGAGAATGAGAGTGATTACTTTCCTTCCAAATCCTTCCGATTTGGAAGGAAAGAAAAACAATAGAAAATGAACTAACTTTCCCTCTTTTTCCCTTCCTTTCTCTCCTATAATGAAACTCGGGAACACAAATTTTTTTTGTTTCCTTCCCTTTCCCTCCTTAAGTGAAACTCAGGAACACGAAATTTTTTAGACTTCCTTCCATTTCCTTTCCTTTCCCTCCTAAAATGAACTCGGGAACACAGTGTGAAGGATGGAAGATAGAGATATGGCACCGGATTATGATGAATACTTGAACTGAACGCAAAAATCTCAACTCCCATTCGAATTTACAAACTTGTGGTATTTGGTAGAAAAACTTCTTAAAAAAAAAACTATTCGTATAATCAAATTACGGTATGTTCACGTTAAACTTACTCTATATCGTAAGTATGGGTGAGAAAAAAAAATTGAATTGGCCGGAAAAACCGAGCCGAAAAATCCGAAACCAGAATTTTTCTTCTGATTTTACTTTTTTTGTTTATTTTTGGTTGACCGAAAAAACCCGAACCGATGGTTATGAGATGTTTTTTCTTAATACTTAAAGTCATAAGGTATAAGGTTAATACTTAATACTAATAGACCGACCATGTTATTTTTTCAATACTTAATTTGTTGATCCAAAAAAGTCCACTGTAAGGCTATCCGTAGTGGGGCTCCATGGGGGCGCCATAGAGCCCATAACGCCCCTATAACGCCCCTTTTCTACCCCCTGGGACGCCATGTTAGCAGAAATGGGCCTTGGGCGTTACCAGCATCACGCCTCTCCCACTCTCACTTTTGGGCGCCATGGGCGCCACCACCACTACGATGGGGCGTTATAGAGGGTGGTGGCGCCCCACCACTACGGAAAGCCTAATGTCTAACTCTAATTTGTTGTTTCTAGTTTCCTTCTTCTAGTATCTCAAATTCTCGTTTATTCTTTTAAGTTTTAAAGTTGCATTTTTTAGAGTAAACAAACTTTTTACAATAAGTTTTTTTCTTGTCATAATCCAACTAAACTTCCACTATACTTAACCAACTTGTAACAAACTACTTGCCTTACTGGAACTGATTCACACACCACATCAATAATCAAGTATACCCAAATGAATGAAGTTTGGTTCATTGTATTTTAATTATGTTTATATAGTTATATAGAAAAGGTATATAATTTAATTGTATTAATCATTAATTCAAAATTTGAAGAAGTTGTCTGACCTACTTATCTACTTGGATATCTTTAAGCAGTCTCATCTCAACAAATCAAAAGAGTAAACCAGACAAAGTCAAAGGTTAGCTATCAAAAATGTAAAATTTTCTTGGGTGCAATGACCTATGTTATTAGAAATTACGAATTCATGGATAATCTAGAAAGCGTGATAACTCTTTCAGATCGAAAATTTCTATGGTTCACTCGAGAAAATCGACCGGATACGATCTAGACGAACGTTGGATTGAGAAATTTTTAGAGCGGTAGAAAATTTTGAACCGTATTTCCCAATTGCTTATGATCGTGAATATAGAGAGGGGAGCGTCATTACAGTTACCTGCAATTTCGAAAACTTTCAAAATTACACCATTGGTCCCTGCAAAATTTATAATTAAATTTCCAGACAAATAAATTTTTCTTGACCCTAGCCAGGGGTCCTGCCCCTTGAACCCCGCTCTCTCGGGGCGTTGCTCCTTTGGAACCCCCTTTGAGGTTCTAGACTTACAAATTTATCAATACGCGAGTGCACTGACCCGCACCACCGAACCCGGTCGATATAAATTATAAGTACGATCAATCCATAGTTAATCCCAATTGCACTAAAATAGCAACATATGTAATGTAATGATATTTAGTATGGGAGGTCTTCTTCCGAAGTAGTTGATGACGTGAGTCAAAAACTGTCAGTTAAGTGTTATAGTAATGATTGTTTTTTATGAAGCAATTAGTCGGCTAAAACAATAACGAGAAAATTTAAATAAAAAATGATTATTTGTTTTAAATTTGATATTTGATAGGGCTCTAGTGCTATACAGACTCGAACTGTAGACCTTCTTTATGACCGAAAAAGCGTTATTAGTTAACGGGGTTGCAAACTCCTTGATGAGAGCTTCACAAATCACAACAAATTAAGAATTATCAAAACCGAGTTGAAAGAGACCAGATATCGATGTGTAATATTATGTATTTGAAAAGGAAAAACTACGTGAATATGGGTTGGAACTTGTTCCGCATAAAAGACGATGGAACATTGAAGAAGTATATCAAATTATCAATAAGAAACTTTCTTAGTTACTAAATTAGTAACACCAATGCTTAAAACGTGTAGTTGGCAATATATTAGTATCTCTAAAATCAAATATATGAAAAAGTCAAAAAGTTTTTAAATATATGAAATACTGTCAATTGTCAAAAAGTCTTTAAATATAACAAACAACTATGAAAAAATGTCACAAGCCTTTAAATATATAAAGGTCCATTACTGATTTTCAACTTTCAAACAATACTTACTACTACTGATTTTACAATTCACACCCACCTGCCTCCCTTCAACAAGACCAAATAAGTGGAGACCATATTGGGCGCAATGTAACGTTTTAATTAAATAATTTACATAACTAATGTGATCACTGCAAGTAACACGTCCAACTCCTGCTCGGTTCTAGAGTTGCCACCGATGGCTCGGTTGTGACGGAACTAGGTTTCCATCGATATCCTGAGTAGGAAACCCTACGGTCCTCAGTTCCACTAATATGTAACAACACGAGTTGCTAGGTTTGTCACGATTATCGTTGTAACTGTGAGAAACCTAGCAACTCGTCAAAAATTCACTTTCATGGATTTATATTTTCAAATCCCCCTGGTTTTTTGTTTTTGTTTTGTCGTAGTGCTAATTTTTACGATTTTTTCTAAATGTTTTTTATATATTAAGAACCGTCCCCTCGAGATTAAGATCCATGACTTTTTCGGTCAAGCTTCTCTAATGAATGAAAACTAACTATTTGTAAGTATAGGCTATTTTTCTTATTGTATCTTGAGAGACACACGGGTATCTCTCGATAAAATCGATTTTAAATATATTTAAGTAAATATTCTCTTCGCGATGACTCGATTAGTTGACAAAATAAAAGGTTGGCGACATAGCGTGTTTAACAGGCAACCGTTTTAGACTTTGACCCTTTCAAACCACTTTGGTCTTCTTAATTTCTATTTAACTGCTCCATTTCTCTCTCTCTAATCTCACACTCTGTTTAATTCACTCTGTTTCTGATCCATCGATCATTCTATTGATTATGGCCACTCTTACTGTTTCTCCGGCACCCTTTTCTCCCCGGGATGACGCAATTCAGTTATATAAAGCTTTCAAAGGTAAACCCTTCATTTCAATTGAATCTTTTTACCACCATTTTTCTTGATTAGATCTTGACCCATCTTTTATGAACATCAAATTCCCCTGTTTTTTGAACACAAACAGGACTTGGGTGTGATACCGCGGCTGTGATCGGTATTCTTGCCCATCGAGACGCCACTCAGCGGTCGTATATCCGACAAGAATACCAGACAATGTATTCTGAAGACATCCTTAAACGTCTGGCTTCTGAACTTAGCGGCAAACTAGAGGTACAGTTACAGAACCAAAGTTTGACTTTTTATGAGTCAAACATACTAGTTTTGGATTTGAATATTGATGAAAAGTAAGTGTCTTTATGTATATGGGTTTATTGTGCATTTATGTCCTAGAAATATACTTTAACATGGGAAAAAGATTGACCAGAAAATAAACCCATGAGAGTGATTTGACTTTGGAAACTGTGGTGTTTGACTATTTGAAATTCAAATATACTAGTTTGGGATTTGAAAATTGATGAAAAGTGAGTGTCTTTATGGATATGGGTTTATTGTGCATTGATGTTCTGGAAATATACTTTAACATGGGAAAAAGATTGACCAGAAAATATAAACCCAAGAGAGTGAAATTTGACTTTGGAAAGTGTTGTGTTTGACTGTTTGAAATCTTGTTACAGACTGCAGTTCTGCTTTGGATGCATGATCCAGCAGGAAGGGATGCGGTTATATTAAAGCAAGCATTGACTGCAGATTTCATCAATCTTGAAGCTGTGACCGAAATCATATGCTCTCGAACATCTTCGCAGTTACAAACCCTCAAGCAAATTTACCACTCGACTTTTGGAACTTATCTTGAAAATGACATCAAGCTGCAAGCTTCCGGGGATCATGAAAAGGTTGAAACTTTACCACTTTTTAGTTTTACCAAGTTTCATTTTCGTATAGATTCTTGTTATATTCTTGATCTTTTAGATGGTAGGAACTAGGAAGGCACTGTTTCATCAAGATTCAAGAATTGGTTTCTTGTGCAGATTTTGCTTGCTTGTGTAAGCAAACCACGTTACGAAGGATTAGAAGTCGATAGGGAAATGGCTGCAAAAGATGCAAAAGCATTGTACAAAGCAGGTGAGAAGAAGTTAGGAACAGATGAGAAGGTTTTTGTGCAGATTTTTAGTGAAAGAAGTAGAGCACATTTGGTTGTTATAAACTCATGTTACCATGACATGTATGGTGGATCACTCAAAAAGGTTCTCACAAGAAACATGAAAACTTCTGTATTTCCCCTCATTTATTTTCCACCATTTTGCTAACAAACAAGTTACACGCGATTTGGATTTTTGACCGTTTTGCAGGCTATAAAGAAGGAAACTTCAGGGTTATTTGAACGCGCACTTTTGACAATCTTACAGTGTGCTGAAAATCCTGCAAAGTATTTTGCAAAGGTGAGATCTTTATTCAGTTAATTCGGTTTAACGTTACAATATGATAGTCTCGTATTCATTTGGAGTTTGAAAATGTTTATAGGTGTTGCGTAAGTCGATGGAAGGCTTAGGGACCAATGACACTACACTTATAAGGGTGATTGTCACAAGAACTGAGATTGATATGCAATATATAAAGGCTGAGTACCATAAGAAGTACAAAAAGACTTTGAATGATGCGGTTAAATCTGAAACATCGGGCCATTATCGGACCTTTCTTCTCTCGCTTCTCGGCCCCAATCATTAAGTTGATGATGGGTTATACTTTTCTTGAACTTTTCTTGTCTATGTTTGTGTTATGTACTATTTAAGGTTGGGAAGTGTGTTTGTTTGGATACTTGTTCACATATGCTGTGAGGGTGTTTTGTGTGCAAACACAAACAAAAAAAGAACTTGAATATGAAAGTAAAATTTCTTGATTAAGATTCATATTCATCTGTGAAAGCCAAGAAAAACTGGAACCCACAGCAGTTAAAGGCAAGAAAAATACCATCTACAGTTATAAAACTAACCTTTAGGATCCCGGTTCCACTTCTCCAACGACACCTGCAACTTCTATCATCATCATCTCCGTAGGCGAAGCTAGAAGGGGTTCTGTTGACAGAAAATGTACCTTCTAGAACCTTCATCACTTCACCAACAGAAGGTCTTAAAAATGGTTGATTTTGCATACACCACAATGATCTTTTCACCACTCTTTCAAGTTTCAACCCCTACCATATCTTCACTATCTAAATACTTCTGTTCTTGCAATACTTTCTCCATCACTTGATCCAAACCATCTGCAATTGTTTCCCTACTTTCACATCACAATTTCAATCAACAATTTCACAAGCAAGGAAATATCTTTCTCCGGTAGAGACTCGTTAGATGAAGAACACGGGCCTTCACTTTTAAAGGACTCTTAATACAAAAATGTATCACTTTCAGGACTAAATTTTCATCATTCAGTACATTTTCTAGCTTCAAATTCCCATGAGGTATGCATAGTTGACACTCGGTGTGTAGATACGCAAGGGTGCGTGTAACTGCAACTGCAATATCAACTCTCGGTTGCTAACTTTTTTTTCTTTTTGATAATTTATAACCATCTATCAACAAACCCATTCAGGTAACACCTCATAGATTAGAATCTTATGTTTGAGCTCAAAATACAATCCTTTTAAACTAAATTCCAGTGGTGGATCCCGCCCAAGATCAAGACCGCCTTTATAAACTCCTTTTCTGTTAAGTTTCCGTCTTGATTTGTTCTTAAATGCCTCAGACTCACTGATTTTTCACCAAAATCTTGATATTGACCAAACAATATTTTTTGTATCATCATATAGTTCTAATTTCTAAAACTCTATTTTGATCAAAAACTTCTTTGACAGTTGCAAATGATGAGACCAGATGGTTTTTTTTAGTAACTGATGTTATTTTCCCACATTACTGATAACCCGTCATGACTAATGCCAAATGTATAGTGACTAGTAACCGATTTGTCGAAGGGGATCCAAGATTTTAAGTGTAACAAAGAGATTGACCGGGGAGCAACGTGTTGGTTGGCCGGTCAAAGCTTAGCCAAATCACTCTATTTTAACTTCCCATTAGAACTAAATTGTAATTGTTCAAGAGGGAAACTATTTCAACACCAAAATTTGAGGTATCAGCTCCAAATTATCGAATTAAACGGTTTTCAAACAAGAATAATCAGTCTTTAATCAATCGAAAGTGCGAATGTGGAGTCGACTGAAACCCTAACTCCACCACCAACAGTCTAAACAGGCAAATTAGCTAAATTGTACCTAATCAGAAAAACAAATTCACCACCATCTTTCTCCAGAAACCCTATATTGAAAACCCCTTTTTCAGACAGCAAGTTCTTAGCTTTATGATTCTCAACAACATTTCTATGGGGATCATAACTAACCCTGAAATTCAAAACCTAATGGGGCTGAATCTATAGAATGTTCATCAGATATAACACAATCAGCAAAACATAACAACTCTACAAAAGCTAAAACTGAGCAAGAACAAGAAAATGCATCAAAACATATGATTCTAAAGCTCTTACCTTTGATATTCTTGATGGGTATCTTGAAAACCATGAAGATGAACACTGATTCCAACTTTTTAGCATAAAGAACAAAGATTCCAACATTGGAGTGGGGAAGCAGAAGAAGATGAGGTTCTTGATTTGAATGGATTGTTTGTTATTGTTTTGTGGATGGAGAGTGGTGAATGTTGGGCAAGAGATGAATGTGATTTAGCTTTGAAGGAGAGTTGTGTGTTTGTAGCGGTCAGTTGTCTATTTTTATTTTTGAAATTTTTATGGTGGCTGATGTTGAACTTGAGAAGATAGATAGATCATACATGGGAACAAAATAAAAAAAAATAAAAAAAATAAAAAAATAAAAAATCATAGATATATATATTTTGTTGAGGAGATCAAGATTAGTATAATAATCATGATTACCCCTTTTGTTTCCACTAATCATGGAGATAGCA
Organism: Deinandra increscens subsp. villosa; assembly: GCA_039602395.1. Lineage (NCBI taxonomy): Eukaryota > Viridiplantae > Streptophyta > Magnoliopsida > Asterales > Asteraceae > Deinandra > Deinandra increscens. The sequence continues at coordinate 110,847,741 of JBCNJP010000010.1, forward strand.
CAAAATGTGAGAGCTAAGGTTGAAAGCAGTGTTGGGAAAGTCGGGCTAGGCGCCCGCCTAGGCGCTAGTCGCCGGTTTATAGAGGAAATTTACATTCCTCGGTGAAATTAGGCGTTAGGCGGTCTAGGCGTTTCTAGGCGGATTTAGGCGGGGTTAGGCGGTAGTCGGTAGACGGGTTTAGGCGTTGTTAGGCGTTTGAATTTTGAACTAATGTTTATTTGAAACTTTGGATGTTTATTTTGACGTAATTGAAATGATGTATTTGAACTTTGAAGTTGATGACTTTGAATTTTAAACTATGTTTCTAGAAACTTTGAGCAATTTTAGGGAATATATTTATTAATTTTTGAAATATATATATACAAATCTTAAAAATTTCTAAAAATTTCAAAACCGACTAATTCCAATTAATCCCGATTAATCCCTAGGCTCTACCCGACCGCCTAGCTACCGCCTAGCGCTTTCTACAACATTGGTTGAAAGTAATGCCCACCCTAAGGGCCTCGGGAGGGAATCTTTTTTGTCTCGGTGTCGCGGGAACACCAAAGTCTGGCTTGCTCGGGAACGCGTGGAAGGTGTGCCTCAGGGAAAATTCACCGAGGGGGAGGAGTTTGGGAAGGGTGGGTCCCACCTATTTTTAATATTATTTAAATACTTTTTGAGGGTTTGGGGTCTTGGGAAGCTTGGGGTGGGTATTACTTAAAAAAAGCTTGGGGTCTTAGGAGAGCTTGAGAGAACTTGGGGTCTTGGGGTCTTGGGGTCTTAGGGTGAGTATTATTACTCTAACGGGTAATGACATAGAGAAGAAATGTAGCTTTTAGAATAAGAGAAGCCTTTAGTGGCTTCGATATGCTACTCAAGGTTTACTTTCAGTAATAGCTAATTTAAAG
>JBCNJP010000010.1:110849130-110864150 GCA_039602395.1 Deinandra increscens subsp. villosa
ATATATACAAATTACAACGTATGGTACAAACCCCCCAAGCTCATGGTACCACCATCTATTGCACGACCACTGTTCATCAACAGTGGTCAGGTTCATGACTCTTAACCGCCGTTTACCTCGCACCTCACTCGCACCTCACCGTCAACGTTATAAACTAACTGATTGTAAACGTTGAAGGTTTTTCTCCGCACCATGCTCTGCTATCTCAGCTACCTTGCTTTTCGCTGTATCAATACAGTGATCTTCCATGCTTTCCCGTTGATTTCGTGTCCTTTAGACGTGTTTGGGCAGCCAAACCATACGCCATTTGATTACAAATAAAGGACCCTTCACACACTCCTCTGGTTGTGGTTCTTCAGAAGTTCGGTGGTTATCCTCTCACAATTGAAATTCGGTGAGTATTTTCTAAGAATTGAAGGGATGCATGTTTAATGGCGTTATATGATATGTTCTGTTTGTTTTTGTAAAAATCTAATTGCGTTGATTTCATATTCGGTTACATGATTTCATATTCGGTTTTTGAAATTCGGTGACTATTTTCTAAGAATTGAACAGATGCATGTTTAATCGCGTTATATGATATCTTCTGTTTGTTTTTGTAAAAATCTAATTGCGTTGATTTCATATTCGGTTACTATCTCTTCCAGGATTTCATATTCGGTTAGTGTCTCTTCCATGATTTCATATTTAGGTTGATTATCTTTAAAAGGGTTTATGCACATAAGGTGTTTGTCTAAATGCCTTTTGTTTTTATGTTTTTTAGGTTTTAGATTTTTGCATACCAGTGGCTTCTGTTTTGTTACTTGCTTTATTTTACTGTAAAAATGTGTGAGGAGGTCTGGAGTTCTTGCTATTAGCAAAGATTTTTAGTGGTGGATTAACTATTAGCAAATACTTTTGAAGGGAGGCTAAAGAAATGAATTTTGTCTCTGAGAAAGAGAATTGAATGAGCCACCGTGAAACATATAAATTTGGCCCCTGTTGCGATCTTTGGTGGTTCACCATAACTATCAAAAATTGGTTTTTTTTTTAAGTATTGAATCAACCATCTCTATTGTCATCTTTGGCGGTCCACCATAATTGTCCCTGTTGTCATATATCATATATGAGTTGTGGTTTAAAAAAACTAATTAAATCTACAACAATGTTGTAGGACATATATCATATATGAGTTGTGGTTTAAAACAACTAATTAAATCTACAACAATGTTGTAGGACCAGGAACGCTTCATATCGAATATTTTTTGGGGTGATTCAAGAGGTGTTTATGTTGTTTTAGGGTGTTTTGGTATTTTGGGTTAATTGTGTGTTAGGCATGTCTCTTACTGTTTATGGTGTATTTTTTGGGGTGATTGAAGAGGTGTTTATGTTGTTTTAGGGTGTTTTGGTATTTTGGGTTAATTGTGTGTTAGGCATGTCTCTTTGTTTACTTTTCTTGGGATATATTCTCTACGATTTCTTTGAACATGATCAAAATGCTGTGATTGAGAAGTTGTTTATGCTCTATTTTTCTTGGTCGTTCCTTTGATTTTTTTAACATCATTAAAATTTGGTACTTTAAAAGGTGTCTAAGATCTGTTTTTAAGAACCTATGCAAACTTTTTCAATGGATCTTTGTTTTAAACTTTACTCTCATTACTTTATTTGAACATGATGCAAATAGGCTGATTGACAAATTATTTTGGTGTAAAGGATTGTTAATATTCAGTTTGCTTTATTTTGACCGTGCCGTCCCTTTTTTGTAGGGTTCTGTTGATCCGTATAGCATAATACGCTCAGGGTTTCCAAGTATGCTTTCTTGGTTATTTTATTTTATTTCGGTCAGCGTTCTTTTGTTTTTCTTTTGCTGATCATATAAGTGCATATGCAGGTTGTGTCATTCAACGGTGTGGCTGTGCTCTTTGTGAGTTTCCCTTCTTTTAATTCTTTTTTATATCCTTCTTTCAAATGAATGAAATAAATGTTTGCTGTCATTCAGATACTTACCATCATCTTTTATAAAAGTGTTTGTTGTTTCTTAAGGGTGGGGGTATGATTGAGTTAACAGTTTGTTTAAACTATTGTGGATTCAGTTAACAGTTTGTTTAAACTATTATGGCTGCTTATTATGTAGCTGTTATTATTTATATAAAATTATTATTATCATTTATTTACAGATTTAGGTATTATATCTATATAGGTATAAATACTTTTCTATGACTCCAGATGGTTATTATGTAAGTAATATTATAAAACTATTTATTATATGTAAGTATTATATATATTACTATGTATATGTGTGTATCTGTACATGATTTTTTACTATGTGAGTAATATTATATACGTATTTATCATATATGTAAGTATTATATTACTATGTATATATGTATCTCTGTACATGTGTATTTATTTTTCCACAACTCTTATTACATGGCCATAGTTTATAGGCATGCCTGTTACCCCTGTAACGGGCAGCGAACCGCGTGTGCCTGTCAACCCAACCTCTGGCCTATCTGCTGCTGCTTCGTCTTCACGTCCTGGGCATGCTGTTCCTCATGTTGGTGATGTCTCTGATTTGATGCATACTTCTCAGCAGATTGATTCTCTCAGCAGCCTTATTACTCCTGCACCCACCACACATAGCCGTACACCTATCTTGCGCCCATCTCATCAGCGTACATCCTCATCATTGGCTCTTGCTGCTCCTATCACACATAAATGTACACATGTTTCTGCTATCACTTCATCGTTGTCCTCGGCTGCGCTTATGTCTTTGCCAACTCTCACTGACGCTTCGCTACGTACACGTGCACGGAAAAGAGCCACTGCCATTGCGGTTGCGCCCCCCACACCTGGCTATGCACATGTTGCACATCCAGATGTTGATGGTATTTCGTCATCACAGGCAGCTGCTAATCCTATCACTAGCAAACGCGCCCGTACATCTGCTATAACTTCTTTAGCATCATCCCCTGCACATACATCTTTGGAGGGTCTGGCTGACGTCTCACTGCGCACACCTGCATCTCGAGCGTCTCCAGTTGTTCCCCATAGTCGTATTGCTGTTGCCCATTTGCCATCCACCTCAGGTGCCTCTTCTTCACGGTCTATAAATGATGCGTCTGTTACACCAGTTCTTCCTTCCAGGAGGCGTGGCCGTACAACAGTAGCTAATTCCTCTTTGGCATCTTCTTCTGGCGCTCCTACAAATGCTTATGTAGACCTGGGGTCCTGTGACCAGGTCTGTGAGTTCTGCCATGCCACCTTCTGGTATGCAGAACGACTGCTGTCTACGCCACGTGGCAGACGTCCGAGGTATACCATTTGTTGTAGGAATGGAGCTGTTAAATTAAAATATCCAATCAACCCTCCTGCCGAAATTAGGAGACTTTTCCAGGATCGCAATTTCATACTAAGTGCACGTGCCTATAACTCTATGTTTGCCATGACCTCATTTGGTGCTAAAATAGATAAATCGGTCAATGATGGAAAAGGCCCTCCTGTATTTAAAGTCGGAGGTCAGGTATCTCATTGGATAGGTTCGTTATGCCCTGACTCCGGCACAAAACCGTCTTTTTTGCAACTATATATATATGACACTGCTAATGAGGTCTCAAACAGACTTGCCCATTTTTCAGAACAGCGCAGGCAAAAGTTGTCATCGGCAACTGTTGACGTTCTTATAAATGTACTCAATCGATGTAATTCTTTGGTGAGGTTATTCAGGACTGCGAAGGATATGTGTGAGTCAGCCTCGACACCCGAGTTTAGTGTACGGTTGTTCTATTCAGCTGGTGTTCACCCATATCAGCTGCCTGCTGATGGGACCCTTGGGGCTATTGTCTATGACAATGACCCTACAGCACGAGATTTTGACATTATTGTTCGCACAAAGGATGGTTGTCGCCAGCGAGTTAATCATCTTCATCCATCGTATATGTCCCTTCAGTACCCCCTGTTATTCCCATTTGGCGAAACTGGATGGTGTAAGGAGTTAAAACAGCGTGTCCCTCCTCCAAGATCAGAGGACTTGCCAACATCCTCTTCTACAGATTCTCCTCCTATAGAAACAAATACACGTGTATCAATGAATATGTATTATAGTTATCAAATTCATGACCGCCTTGGTGTTTACACGATAGCACTTCATGGTGCTAAACTTTTCCAACAGTACTTGGTCGACGCATACATTGCTATAGAGCGTAACAGATTAGATTATTTCGCGCAGAATCAGAATGATCTAAGAACAGACATTCTGCGAGGCGTGGAAGATGCAATTGGCAGGGGTGACACTCACGGGCGTGACATTGGTAAAAGGATTATTCTTCCTTCCTCTTTTACGGGAGGGCCAAGGTACATGTATAAACATTACCAAGATGCGCTTGCCATTTGTAGGGTTCATGGTAACCCACAATATTTCATCACATTTACATGTAATGCCAATTGGCCTGAAATACAAAGGGAGTTAAACAAGACACCTCTGCTTTCAGCCCAGGATCGTGCTGATTTGATTGCAAGGGTTTTTGAGATGAAAGTTGATTCCTTCATTTTATTTCTTAAAGAGGAGAGGCCTTTTGGTGTTGTGGCAGCAGGTACTTATATTTTCTGTACTATGTCTGTCATTTCCTGTTCATTCAGGCCTAACCAATGGCTTTCTTAATTTCTTTCAGATTTATACACGATAGAGTTCCAAAAAAGGGGTCTCCCACATTGTCACACCCTTTTATGGGTGACAGAACAGTTTAGGATACGGGACGCTGATCAAATTGATTGTTTCATCTCTGCTGAGTTTCCGGATGAGGATTCGGACCCGCTTTTGCACCGCATTGTTGCTGACACAATGGTTCACGGCCCGTGTGGATCGTTAAATAATGGCGCTTCCTGCATGCAAGGGGGCACGTGTTATAAGAATTTCCCAAAGCCTTATGAAAATGTAACAAGGATTGACGATAAAGGTCGTGCATTTTATAGGCGTAGGCAGAATAGCCCGAAGGTTCAAAAGGCTAGGGCAATGGTTGACTGTGGGTACGTTGTGCCATACAATAAGGCTCTGTCACTGCGCTTCCGAGCACACATAAATGTAGAGCACTGTGGTTGGAGTATGATGATAAAATACTTATTTAAGTATATTTCTAAAGGGCCAGATCGTGTGAAATACTCCGTAGGATCCGGGGGAGGTGGCAATGAAACTGGATCATCATCCGCCACTGATGATACAATTGATGAGATAAAAAACTTTGTTGACGGTCGGTTTATTTGCCCTCATGAGGCAGCCTGGAGAATATTAAATTTTCCTATACACCATAGAGATCCTGCTGTTCAGGCTCTTTGCGTTCATCTTCCTAACCAACAGAATCTGACTTTTAGGGAGCAATCTTCTCTACAAGAAATTGTTGGCAACCCAACAGGAAGGAGGACTACGTTGACTGAGTGGTTGCACTGTAACAATACAGATCCTACCGGGCGAGATTTGCGGTATGTTGACTACTTAAAACGATACAGGTGGGACCTTAGGCAAAAAACCTGGATCCGTCGCACATCACAAAAGAAACCAAGTATCGGTAGACTGGTGTATGTGCATCCTACCAGTGGCGAATTGTTTTATCTTAGGATGCTTCTCAATCACAAAACTGGATGCAGGTCTTTTAATGATATCAAGACTGTATCAGGTCAAATTCACCCAACCTATCGTGCTGCCTGCGAGGCTATGGGCTTAATTGGAGATGATACAGAATGGGCTCTGACATTTGAAGAGGCAGCGCTTTGGGCGACAGCTAGAGAATTAAGGTTCCTTTTCGTGCAGATGCTTCTCTTTTGTGAGATTTCAAATCCTTTGGTTCTTTGGACTCAACATTGGAATTCAATGAGTGATGACATTATCCAGCGTATTACCAATGAAACAAATGTTGACCCGAAGTCTATACAAACTGGTGATATTCAGCAGCAAATCTTATATGAGCTTGAAAAATTACTTAACACCAGCTCATGTTATTCAACGCTTTCAAATTATGGTCTTCCTATGCCTCAAGGAGATCTTTTGAAGCTAATTAACAATCGGTTACTCATGGAAGAAAGGTGTTATGATAGAGAGTCTCTTGGATTACAACATGAGAGGTGTAGAGCCTCAATGCATCCTAAGCAACTACAGATATATGACTTCGTTATGCAGTCATACCACAGCAAAAAACAAGTGTTGCTTTTTATTTATGGACATGGGGGCACAGGAAAAACCTTTTTGTGGAACACCATTATAAGTGCTATCAGATCAGCTGGTGATATTGTCTTGGCAGTCGCTGGATCAGGGATTGCGTCACTCCTATTACCCTCAGGGCGCACTGCACACTCAAGATTTCAGATACCAATTGATGTAACTGATGAGAGTGTGTGCAATATGACAAAGGGTAGTCCTCTGGCAGACCTCCTTCGTGAGGCATCTTTAATCATATGGGATGAAGCACCTATGACAGACCGACGGTGTTTTGAGTGTTTAGATAGGACACTTCAGGACATACTTGACAAAAAAGGGCATACCTTTTGGTGGCAAATCTATCCTCCTTGGAGGTGATTTCAGGCAGACGCTGCCAATCAAGAAGCGTGCTGGAAAGGCAAAGGTCATTGCATCCTCCTTACCAAAATCATACCTGTGGCCCCATTTTAGACTTATCAAGCTGACACAAAATATGAGGCTACTAAGGCATGGGGTGACAGCTGAAGAGAGAGAGTCAATACGGCGGTTTTCGCAGTGGCTGGTGGATGTAGGTGATGGCAGGCTAGGGACTAGGATGACAGCGTCAAGCATAGAATGCAGAGATATTGTAATCCCACCAGAGCATTTGATAGAAAGTGGAGATGATCCACTCCTACAGTTAATAAGATTTATATATGATGATGCCACCTTAGCTGCTCCAACAGCTATTAACCTATCTGATAAAGCAATAGTCTGTCCAAAAAACATCACAGCCAATGAGATTAATAAAAAGGTATTGCACATCTCTCCAGGTGCCATCTCAACTTATTTAAGCACAGATTCGATAACTCCTAGAGCGAATGATGGTGGTAATAGTGAAATTTTGTACCCCGAGGAATACCTAAATACTCTATCCTTCTCAGGTTTGCCTTCACACTGCCTTGAGCTAAAGGTGAACACCCCAGTCATTCTTCTACGCAACATAAATCAGACATGCGGTATGTGTAATGGTACTCGATTGATTGTCACACAACTGCTGCCAAGGGTCATAGAGGCAACAATAATAACTGGCAATTCCATAGGAAACAGAGTGTATATACCAAGGATAACCTTTCTACATGATGATAAAGAGCTACCTTTTATCTTTAGAAGGAGGCAATATCCTTTAAGGCTTTGTTACGCAATGACAATTAATAAAAGCCAAGGGCAATCTCTTTCTAAAATCGGTGTTTACCTACCTCAGCCTGTATTTGGGCATGGCCAACTTTATGTTGCGTTTTCACGGGCTACATCACCGTCATCTTTGAAAGTTCTCATAGTACCTCAGGAAGGATTGCCAAATAATACAACAAGGAACATTGTTTATTCTGATTTTTTAGAAGAGATAGAAGAAAACCAGGTTTTGGCCTTAAGATAAATTATTAGTTATTTATATAGAATATAAAAACATAAATTAGTAATAATGTAAATAAACCTTTTTGTGTTACCTTTGTAGTACTTGGATGATTACTAATATAATGAATTGTGCAGGAAACAAATGGAGAATAGCATGAGTGTAGGTAAGATAACTGCTGGTGATGCACCATTTCCCATTCAGGTCAGGGTGCTACATAAGTGGAAACCGTATAAAGATGGGGACATCTACAGCTATCTATTAGTAGACAAATCTGTAAGTCAGATAAATAAATATATCATTAGTATTTAAAGTACCATTGATGTATATATACACCTAAATTATTTAAATTAAAGGGTAATGGAATCCAAGCGACCTTTAGTTTGGATGAAGAAGAAGACATGGATAGGCTGATTGCTGTTTCAAAATGCTATGTTTTAGACAAGTATACATGTAAGTATGCTCTCACAGTGCTGAAAGTAACCCCGCACCCGGCTTCAATTAAGGTTGGCAAAAACATTTCTGTTGCTGGGGTGAAAGATGATGGTACCATACCAAATCATTACTTCAATTTCTACCCATTTGACCAGCTGTACCTGCGGAAGGATTATCACAAAATATTAACAGGTGACTCTACAATTCATGTATAAAACATTTATTTTTATGAAATATACTTCCATAATAATTTTAAATGGCGGCGTTTGAAAGAGGATAATAATATGAACGATAACTACAAAAACAAAAGTTTTTGCTTTGTTGTATAACCGTCTATATTGTTTAAATTGAATGCACAGCTGCTTTAACTCTCCATATCTTTATAAAGACGTCATAGGTAAAATTGAAGATTTAGAGCATGTGGAGATTAGTGCTAAAAACAACCTGCTACGCCTAGAGCTGAGAGGCATGAGGTACGAGCAACATATAAGAAACACAGCCGTGTTATGGTATTTTCACTAAATACTTATGAGATTTTAATGGTACAGTGGTGATCCTGTAACCGTTTCCCTCTGGAAAGAGATAGCCTGCACTGTTGACATTCAGAATCTGGCCGGCACGAAAGAACCGGTTATAGCTGCAATTGCAGGCCTAAAGGTCGTGCCTTACAAAGGTAATATAAAGACCAAAGTTATCACCTTTGTTTTAATTTTAGGATGTAGTGTATATATAAATGCGATAGTTATTGCGTTATAAAAGAGTGTTTAAACTAACAAAATGATGTTATAACAGAGGGAGTTCAGCTCCAATCTTGCTCAGCCACAAGAGTGTTCCTTAATCCAGATATAGATGCTGCGAAACAAATGGCTATCCAGTAAGAATCCAACACATAAACCAGTTAAAGAAATATAACCTGCTACTGATTCCTTTTTAAATTTACAGCTTTAGGGGCACCCCAACACCGGATAGGGTCCGTTTCACACCAAAACTGGCTGATCAGAACAGGGTCACCCTGTCTGCTCTGTGTAAGCAGGATGTGGCAAAACTTGCTGTAAGTTACCATGACCCGTATGAGTATTGAACAACAAAATTGATTCTCACCCTTACCAATCTTTCCAGCAACAAAGGTGACAGCTAATTTTTGCTTATTGGTATTTTTCAGAAAGAAAAGTTCACAGCTGAGGCAACAATAAGACAAATTACGAAGAATCGCAACTGGTTCTTTGTGACATGCACTCAATGCAAGATTACTTTACAAAAGCAAACAGATGGGTTTGCATGTTCTGAACATGGCAAAGAATACGTCAAATACATGTATGCCAAACTTACTGTCTTATACATTTTATGTAGTTGCCTGCGCCTGATTTAAGATTTGACAAACAGGTATTGTGTGAACTGCACAATAGAAGACACAGACGGCCTAGCAGATGTGACATTGTTTGAGCACGCTATGGCTGCGATCGTTGGGGTAAGCTGTACTGATATGGTTCTTACACAAGGCCACACAAATCAAATGGAGCTACCTGAAGAAATTAAAGCTATCAAAGGAATGAAGAAGATATTTCAGCTGAAGAAATCAGAGAAGGCATTCAAAGATAAACTTCAATTTGTTGCTAACAGGGTCTTTAATATTAGTGATGGCGCTGGCTCTTCTTCTGGTGTTGCAGCTGATCCAGATGGCGTGCAAACAGGCAGGTCTCATGCAAAGAGGAAACTACTAGCAGAACTTGGTAATATTTATAGATATTCTTTCATAAAGTTTCGCTACCATGACAAATCATACTAATTTCCGAATTTCAACAGAGAATGCGGATGTTGCAGAAAAGAAAGGCAAGGACGGTCTATCAGAATAGTCGATGGTTACATGTGTAGAAGAAGAAGACGTTTTGGGTGATCTTTTGTTAGCAGACTACTAGCTATGTTGCATCGCTGCTTAGTATCTACAAAATTCTAATTAGGATATGTATATATATCTTTTGTTGTACTTTGTGATGGTATAGCAAACGCCATCTAGAATCAATAGCTTTTGGTAATCATCTATGGCAATATGTAACAACAACTATGTATTGGCGGTTATTGCCTTTTATGCTATGTCGCTTTTATTATTGTTAGTTTAAATTTGATTTCCTTATACAATCAAAATCTAAGTTGAGATTCAAGTATCCAAAACCATATAAAGCTTGAGGTTCTTGGACTGGACTTGAATGCTGCTTTCAAGTCGGTGGAACTAATTATCTCCACTTAGGCAACGAAAACACATAGTTTTCAGCATGTTTACATCTAGGATCAAAAAGCCATAAAGACACAATCAATTCAATTAGCTCAACCTATTATATGAAGAATCCAAATATACCACACCGGCAGCACCAAGGTAATAGAATTTCGGTGAGCAACTAAACAAAAGTAACATAGTTACAAGATCCAAGGCACCAGGTACAACTTACTAATGCCCTTTCTGAGTTTACAAAAAATAAAGCACTAGGTACAACCTTCTCTTACTTTATCTATAGTTAAGACTTAAGAGGCAGGTGAAGTATACTTACTCCGAAGTTCCACAGTCGCTGCTTCATCCACCATACCTCTCCACAGTTCTACGCGATTACACACGCTACCACCATACTTCAAAAGATCAACAACCGATCGCTCCCTCAAAACCCTTACAAAGACGTTTCATCCTACACCTCTCCAAGGCCGATCAAATGCTTCCGACTACACAGTCCCTTCGAGTAGAGGTGATGCGAAGCTATCTTTCATTTGCATGCGTTACCTCTTAATAAAATGAAATACCTTGCTTCCTCTATCATGCATTGCGTTTTCTATATGTTGTTGCCTGTTTACGTGCGTCTCCAACATCGGTTTTAATTTTTAAAATCGCTAACATTGCTCTGTTCTTTAGATTTTGCATGTTTGCCTCTTTGTTATTTTTTTCTCATTGTTTATACATATGTAGATGTTTTAGCCGGTTGTTCTTTGTTGAGTACTTCTTAATGCAGTTGTAATGAACCTTTGGGTTTATATATATATCATTTAGGCGTCAAACAAAATTTGGGTAATCTGTAGGTTTTTGCAACCAAATAGTTATCACATTATTCAACAAAACCAGAAAGTTAATTAGGATGTTGGTATGCTATGTAATAAAAAAAGCAAGATTAAAAAAGCAAATGTTGAAATCCATCATACAAAATTGAAGAAAAACACATCAACAATCTTCAATCCTATGATTTCTCAAAGAGTTAATCTTGAACACATTTTGGAGTAAATATCAACATTTGATTTCTGTGCCACAACTAATTGTCATATAACTTCAAAACTGACAATTAAAAAACGTAACAGATTTCTTGAAATGTTGTTCAAGTGTGGTGTGGGGTAATGTTGGTTTCTATCTAGCTGTCATATGCATGTAAATGTGATTGTGGAACTGATGAAGGTCTGCTGGATGGCCTACCTTTTATTACTTTTTCTAAGGCTAAATGAGTACATGGTACTTTAAGTTTAAAAATTCCTGTTATAAAAGGGTTTTATTATAAAAAATGGTTACCTCTTATAAAGGTCTCTTTATGTTTGTTCCTGTAACATAGGCATGCTATTAATTGTCATTGCTTTTCGTAGTTTAGATTGCTCAGGTACATTAAACACATTTCTTATGAGCTATAACAGTAGGCAAAGCTTATCATTTACATTGAGAGAATCTTTTGTAGAATACTAATGAGATTTTTTAAACACATAACTCTTTTTAATAGGGTACACCTATGAGGATTGCTGATATAACACCCAACAGCACACCTAGGTCGCTAGCAATTAGAGTGTTAAACATGTGGAAGACCTATTGCACAGAGCCAACAATGACATGCCTTTTGACAGACAAATATGTAACGCTTACAATGCCTAATATCTATTACGCACTAAAAAACAATACGGACTCTATATAACATATGTTTTCTGGCAGCACGACACTATTCAGGCTGTCTTCAGTGAAGGTGAATATTCACAACTGGAAGGAAAACTGAAGGTTCAGGGTGCATACATAATAAGCAGATATACTATTACCCATCCTCCAAAGTTTGACAGGGCTTCTCCGCATCCCTGTGCACTGAAGATAGATGGGAATCTCATTGCATACTCTCTAGGGCGTAGTGAGAACATTCCGCTCAGATCCTTTAACTTAGTTCCACGCTATCATCTGAACAGCAAGCCCTATACGGGACGGCAGCTCATAGGTATCAATACTTACACTTTTCCAATCATTTAAAACTGTAATTACATGACAATTCATGTGATCATATACAGATTACATGGGGAAGGTTACTGATCTGGAGCTGGCAGAAATAAATGACAACACCACTGTTCTACGAATGCAGTTGGAGGCACCGGGGTATGAATTTTCAGCCACGTAGGTTTTCTAACTGTCCATGATATACTCATTTTTCATATGCAGGTCCCCTCCGGTCACAGTGTCACTGTGGGATATCATTTATGAAGCCCTTGATGTGAGGCAATTTACTGAAACCGACAGAGAGGTAATCATCGTGGCCACTGCATTACGCGTTGTCACACGAGGAGGTAAGTAAACTGACCACTGCTTTGCTTAGGTGTTCTTCAGGCACCCTTTCTAAATAATATTCTATGGCAGGTGCTATTCGACTGCAATGCACAGGTGGTACACAGGTGTTTATTGACCCCGGGACAGCAGCTAGGAGTGATATGGCAAGATTGTACGTTTCGACAATCCTAGAAAGCAACACATATAATAATCCATGTCACAGCATCTGCTAACTATTGTTATTACGTTAAATGCAGCTTTAGGATTTCAAGAGATGGACAACGTCTGAGGAGGCTAGCCGTTCGTCATGTATCAGAGATATACCCGGTGCCAGGGTTACCGGTAACCCAGCTATCCACTCTTTATACCGAGACAGAGGACACCCTGCTGGTACGATCCATTAAAATACCACTATGTTTCTTCACTTCATGTGCAAATGTTATACAAACACACTAATTTTTGTATTGAAATCAGGATCAATCATACCTCATTGCCTGCAGCATCATTAAACTGCCACTGATACAGGAGTGGTACAAAATCACGTGCGTAGCCTGCGATGCAGTAGTCAACAGCGAAAGACAGCCCCATCGGTGTCCAACACATGGTGATCGGTATCTGCTCTATAGGTATAGTATATGCATGCTTATACGCGTATAACACAACATGGTTAACATTCGTAATAATTGTCAACAGGTACACTGTCAAATGTACAATGGATGACGAGTCTGCAAAAATCAGTGTGCTTTTGTCAGACGCCTCTTTGATTACCATGACCGGTGTCCGCTGCTTCAACTTGACAACCATAGAAGGGTTCACTGATGTCAACGTTCTGCCCACTCCTATAGCGAGCCTGATTCATACGAAGTGGCTATTGACAGTCAAGCAAGGATACCGGATAACAGATTCACTGCTGGAATTTCGAGGAACAGGCGCTTCACCCATACCGATTGCAGTCGTAAAGCCTGGCGAACCAGGTTAGCACCTTCTAAATCGTATAATATTTTTACAGAAACTCCCATCCTGGCAAGACTGGAAGTAGATATCAATCTTCAATCGTTCATATGGTTGAAACACAAGGCAAATATTCTACAGATTCAGTGCGATAGATTTAAAATTCATCTTTTTTTTTTTTTGATCACTACCCTGCCTTTATTCATTAAACATGATTTGTATTATTATATGTAATAGTAAATAAAATTTATATGTTCCTTTTGCAGTTACCCATGACATCGGCACCTCAGAGGATAGGTGGGAGCCCGGGATTGATCTGGGTGCTGAGGAGCGAGGAGGTCAGCAGCTCGCAGGGGAGCCACGAGCCGGGACTTCGCTAGGCAAAAGTCAATTACTTTAGGTGAACAGCAGCCTGCAAGTGGATGTTTTTTTGGGTGAAACACAACACCATCAGTTCATATGTTTTGGGTAGATAGTGACTGCCGTTGCCAATTAAATATGTAAGGTTCATGGCTACTTAAAAACCTTGCACAGGTGCTTTTGTAATTAAACACAACCTCCTTTGTATGTTGATCGTATATTATCATCAAGAGGCCTATGTAGCCTCTCCTTTTGATTCGTTTAACCTCATCACCGGTTTAAATCGATTATGGCTCCACTAATCGTCTATATAAATAAGTTCCCTAACTTCCCTACAGTCTTTTTAAACGGGTCGGCTCCGCGGAGGGTTCCCTAATCTCCCTTTTTACTAAAAAACGGGTCGACTCCGCGGCGTAGCGCGGGTCGCCCAACTTGTAATAAACTAAAAATCAATAAAAAAACTAAAAAAAGCCCAAATCATAGTTTATTACTAACTCAAACCAAACAGGGTTCAAGCCCAAAAAAACTTATAGAAAACCCAAAAAAACTTTTAAAAACATAGGTTATTGGGTTTGTGTAATTGTGTGGGTAAGTGGGTTACAACTTACGCATAGGCAAAGAAGCGGGAGAATGTGACAGAGACGAATCAGACGAATAGATGATCGACGCTTCAGTTTTCTTGCCGGAATTTGTGATCCACACGAGACACGACGACGCTGACGTGATTCGCCGGAATCAATCATCGCAGTCGCGGAGTCGCAGCCGCATCGCACCGCACGCCCGCACTCGTCTTCTTTTGCGGTTGAAAATTGAAATCGGATAAGAGGTAGGTGTTTAAGCAATTTGTATTCTTTTAAGGTTGAAAATTGAAATCGGATAAGAGGTAGGTGTTTAAGCAATTTGTATTCTTTTAAGGTTGAAAATTGAAATCGGATAAGAGGTAGGTGTTTAAGCAATTTTTCTTCTTTTGAGGTTGAAAATCAGATAAGTCATAAGAGGTAGCCAGGTAGGTGCTTTAAGATTGATCCGTCACCGACCCGAACCGAATCGGTCTAAAAAATTATTTGTATATAGGGTGGAGATAAAAAAAATTGTATAACGATCAAAAAAAAAATTGTATAACGATCAAAAAAAAATTTATACTCCGAAAATTTCCGAACCCCATAAGAAAATTT